>JAKCPI010031176.1:0-39583 GCA_023213315.1 Euborellia annulipes
CATTTTATTTAATTTTCCAAAAAGTCAAATGATCTTAGAGGCCGAAACATAAATTGAAAAATACAATTTACTTTAACACCCGTCTCAGGAAGAAAAATAAATAAATCCCACCTCAATAATCAATCAAAAAGTTAGAATATATTTATTTCTTTTATTAAAATAATTTTTTCTATATTCATTTTTTTAAATTATTTAATTTGTTTTTTTCTTTCTAATTTTTTGATGAATATATAAAAAAAAAAAAAAAAATAATATAATTTTATTTTTATTTCTTTAATAGTTCTGGGAAAAGATGACGTCACGCGCATTGTTTGGAGTCCGGTTTGTGTGCACCAATGACGGTGACTCAGCATCTTTAAGTGACTCTCTCCATCTCACTCGCACTCATTACCTTCTGCTCTCCTTCTACTCAAATGCCATTCGAAGCCAGCCGATAGACCACAGTATTTGAATTTTTGCTTTTTCAAGGAGGGGAACGCCTTTAGGCCCCCTCCCCTTTAGGTTGTCCCCTCCGTGATATTTATACTAATTTTTTATGAAATTTGTTTGATTAAATTAAAGATTAATTTCATTTTAACAAAAGGGTTTATAGAATGGACATCAGAGGCAGCACTTGCCGGAGGTGCCTTGTAATTAACCACACCATTTGCTTGCAAGGCTGTCTGTTTTTATTCAACTCGCCCCCCCCCCCCCCAGAAGGCTCGTGGCTCCCCCCCTCCAGAAAGGTCCCATTTGTTTCACAAATTCATTTGTTTATATTTACCCTTTTTTTAATGACACCTGTATGATTTTGTTTTGATTTTTTATCAAAATTAACGAATATTTTCTATTTCTTCTGTGATTATTTCAAAAACTATTCAGTTTTCGAAAAAAATGTCAAAGAATAAAAACTTTTAAAATAGAGTATTTTATCACAATATGATAAAAAAATTGAAAATTTCAAAATTTTTGAAAAAACTTTTAAGTAAAGTACTACTTCCAAGTGACGTATTTACTCCGAAAGTTGATAGAAATCTACGATTTTAGTGTAAGGAGCATATACCAAATTTCATCGATCTAGCTGCTTTGGTTTTTAAGCAATCGTGTTCACACACACACACACACGCAAAGAGAGAGAGAGACATAATGCCAAAAATGTTTTTTTTTGGACTCACGGAGGTCTAAAACGTGGAGAAAAATCAAAATCTCGAAGTCGAATTTTTTTACGATTACATAACTTTCTCTATACGAGAAAGTAAAAAGAGATAAGTCAAGCCATTGAGCCAAATAAAATACACAGAAGGGATGACAAAGAAAAAGAAAAGAAATATTTTTTTATTATTTTATTATGTCATAAATAAATCATAAAACTACTACTCGAAATTGATCTTGACCTACTAATAATTAAGATAAGATAAAGAGTTCATTGACATTCTATCATCTGTTATTATTAATATCTTATCTTCAATCCTTAATCCTCGCTCCGGGGTCGGAACTCCCGCTCTCTGTTAAAAATAATGTCAAAAAAAAAATAAATGTATCACTATCAGGAGCTAAACTTCAGATAACACTAAATGAAAGAACGAATAGCTGTAGTCTCTTTTTTGTTGTATAAGTTATTAAATTTTTTATAAACCCAAAAAGGTCAAATGGAATATAACTGGGCCGAGTATTTAATTAACCATCCCTGTATAGCTCGTATATTCATCCATCCATACGTAGTGAATGAAGTAACTAACTTGGATGCTTGGTCATATTAGTAGTTTAAAGGCTAAAGTTTGTTACTACCTTTTGATGATTGCTAATTTCATCTCGTTAACACTCGACTTGACTATTCCATAATGCAAATGGAAACGAGATTATTAGATTCACTTACATTGAAGACATTCCAGAAAAATCTAATTATGTTATTTACATTGTTTTGGTTACCAAAAAGAATAATTTTTACTTTCTCTTACCCTATATATGAAATATAGAGACAAGGGCGTAACTAGGGGGTGCAAAAATAAATTTGGAAAATCGATTTTTAATCATTTTCAGAAAGTTTTGAGACGAAAATTTCATTGTTTTTGCTTGGATATTTTATATACTAAGTTATTCAATCAATATCAAGGCCTAAATGTGTTTATTTAATTAAAAAACAATAAATTAGTATAATTAGAAAATGAAAGAGGCAGTTAAAATTTGAAGATGTAAAAGGCAATTAATAAACCCCCATTTTATGTGGTCGTAGTTAAATAAAAAAATGTCTATAGCTTTATAATTGATTGAAAAGACCAGTTTTGCATTTTTCCACAAATCCAACGAAAAATAAGAGAGATATAGCGACTTTTTGAAAAGCGAACCTGCGCGTGAATAAAAGCCTAGACAAGATTGAAGCGAGGCTCCCTGGCTGCACTCTGGGCGCCGATCGAATTAGAAAAAACAAATTGATGCTCTCCCATCATTTGAAATAATTGCCAAATAGATTGATTTCATCTTTTTTAGGCTTTTATAAAATTTTATTCGAAACTTTTTTTAACTATAAGAATAAAAGACTGCATATTTATCTATAAAAAATTCAATTCTTTGAGAAAAAAATAAAATTTCAAAATATTTTGTCTTCATCAGAGATGCTTATTTCTCAAAAATATATTAAATAATAAAATCCATGCCTTTAGACCTTTAGTTCAGTGCTTGTTAAACTTTTTGAGTCGCGGCCCCGTTGGGAACCAAATAAATATCTCACGCCCCCCCCCCCACCCCCCCTATTACTTTCTCTTATTTTTTAATATATAGAGAGAGAAAGTATTATATTCATGTCAAAAATTCGATGTCGAGATTTTGATGGATATACACGTTTTGAGGTCCCCTGAATCAAAAAAAGTGGTTTTCGCGACATGTTCTGGGTGTCTGTCTGGGTTCAATTTAAAGCATGAAGGAAATTAGCTAGGAGATTGAAATTTTGTATTTAAGTTTGACACTTCCCTGGAGCGTGAAAATAAGCTTTTAAACAAAATCGGCCAATGAGTACTGGTACTTTACTGATGTACTTTTTCAGATTTTTTTCGATTTTCTCAAAATTACTTCCAACGATTTTGATTAAAATTCAAAAATCTATTATTTTTTAGATGCTCTTTAAAATGAATATTCTCATTTTGCCATTGAAAATCTGAAGACCACTTTACTCTAGTAATTCATACACTGATAAAAATGAAGTTTTTTTCCCAAATACGCCACGTATTTGGTCAATCCGCTCTTGAGTTAACAACATTTCAATTGGTTCAAAAACGCAGTATTTGAGACAACTAAATCGAAGCATTTGAGTAGAGACAGGTATGGCATTCCCTTTATAACAGCATTTTTCCGGTCAAATACGATGTATTTGAATGAAAGAAATGTGAGGTTCGTCCGGCAAACAACAGATAGAGCTAGATACGTCTATGTATTTAGTAGAAATACATATAAATTTAAAATAAACTCTATTTGAAGTTAATGTAAAAAAATAAACTTTTCTTTTAATTACATACATGTTTTTGATAGAAAGTTTTAAGTGATTGTATAAAAGTTTTTTTTATTTTCGTAAGCAAAATATATTATCGAATATATATATTATAAATTATAATTTACCAAAAAGAAGTTGGTAGTTTATTTCATTTCAACCAAAAAATAAAAAAATTGTCTCTGAAATTCGGTCTTTTCTATTATTTTTAGATAATCTTTGAAATGCATAAAAAAATTCTGGTGTGAATGACCGCACGTCACACAACTTCCTCTTACATTCGGTAATTGAAAGTAGTGTTCTGTGCTTGTCACAACAGATTTTTTTGTGTCGACATTTATTTAATTCCCGGTAAGGTAAAGGCACCAGTAGTGGACCATTTAAGAAAATTTTTTATTACTTTTCAGCACAGAATTTTTATTTTAATAAAGAAACTGCTGGTGGAAGGCTTAAATTATTCACTGATATTTCTTTATTAAGAATATATAAGATACACTTTTATAAAGTTTTCCATTTTAAATAAATAAATATAAAACCATCTTAATTCGTTGGAGCCAGTAGTGGACCGTCTAAAACCTAATAATAGACCATGTTCAGCGCCAGTAGTGGACCCTCATTAATTAATTTTAATTTAGCCATTTAACTTGTTAGATTAAATGACTATGAGGATAAATGGAATAAAACGGGATAATAAAGTCAAGGACGTCATTTGACAGGGGGGGGTAGGGGGCAGTGTTCCCCCCCCCCCCCAAAGCTTTGGAAAAAATAGTAAATTCTGAGCTTAGCCTCTACATACAAACAAACTCACTCTCTCTCTTTATAAATAAGTATAGAAGATGTTCTAGATAAAAATATAGAGGTATATAAAATATATTATCTGTTTAAATGTACTTTTTTCAAGAACTCTTTTTCGCTTGAATTTTCTTCATTCTTTAGTTTCCTTTCAGTAGCTTTTTCTATCTTCAACTGTTCAAGATCTTGCTTTTTCTTTAAATTCTTTTTTAAATATTCCTGGGGAAGCATTCCTGAAACTACCGAAAGTATTCTTTCTGATTCTTCAATAGTTTGCATCAGTGACTCAGAAACAGTGAACTCATTAAATGAGGGCCTATCCTCTAATATCGGCTCTTCCAAGAGTACATCAGTTTCTCTCTTTTCAGTGCTGACTTGGTGAATGAATCCAGCTCTATTTTAGTTTTCTTCCAAAATAAGTATAAAGATAAGTCATGAGGATCTCCGTACCATGGACTGCATGTTGGCACAAATGAGTTTATTTTATCTGTGCCTATGTTGTCCTCTACAAATTTTAAGCCATCTTTCAGATATTTAACCCGTAGATTATTGGACATGTTATATTGATCATCTTGCCTTTTATTTTTAGTTTATTTTTTTCATTTTGGCCATTTCATTTTTGCATTTTAATAGTGGGCCATATCATAAACTAATGGTGGACCATGGGGTCTACTACTGAAATACAGTTAGTTAGCACTATAATTATTAGGTCTACATAATTTACTGGCTGCCAGAACATCGTAATTAACATTATAAAATAAAAAATAAAAATTCTAATTAATTCAGAAATGGACCGCCCCGGTCCATTTCTAGATAATCTGTAAGATTAACATACCAGTAATGGACCACCCCCTCCCTACTGTTCAAGATAAGGTTATATAGTAAAATATCGACTATTATCCTAGGTTATTATTCTAAGAATAAATATATATATAAACTTTCCTTTAAATATTTTGTGGATGGTTAATATTTTAATATAGACAGCCAGCGATCCTTAACCAAAATAACTAGGAAAGAGCAATGTATAGTATGTCTTGCAAAACGCTGCACATAAAATGCGATAAAATGATAAAGTGATGAAGCGAGCATGCGCAAACTGCAAGAACAAGAAGCCAGATAACGTAACTTAAATATACATATAAAATCAACGCTGCAAAAAATACCTAATCCTTATTTTATCAAAATCTCTGCCAAAAGGTCCATTACTGGTGCATGGTCCATTACTGGTGCCTTTACCTTAATGCATTAGAATTCAAGAAGTAAAATTTTTAATCAAAAGAGAATATTTATGTTGTCTTCGAACAATTTTGAGGGTGAAATGAGAATAGAGATTTTAAAATGGATCTAAAAAAAAATTTATTTATGAATTTTAAATAAAATCATTTGAACCAATTTTGAGAAAATCGAAAAATCTGAAAAAGTACCAGTACATCAGTAAAGTTTGAGATCATTTTAGAACTCAGGAGACCTCAAAACGTGTATATTCGTCTAAATCATGACATCAAATTTTTGTCATGAATCCAGTACTTGCTCTTCTATATATTACATAGGCCTACATGTTTAATAGGGTTTCCCTTATTTTTCAATTTTTATTTTTATTTTTTTGAAGTCTTATACCCTCTAATTTTTTTACTTATATTATAAAGCACTCGTAAATGAAATTTTACCCAATTCGAAGTTCAGTTACCCGCCCCGGCGGTCTTGGTCAAAATTCGAAATTTTTTTTTTGCGTATTTTGCGTATTTATTAAAAAAAAAAAAAAAAAATTGAATAATTGCATATTAAAGACAGCAAGTTGCCGCGGCTGCGCTCCAACACTCCTATCTAACTTGACATGTAGAAAACTAGAATCTATTTTTGATTAGCGTTTTGTTTTTGACAATATCGAAATAATATAAGATCAAAATTTATTAAATAAATTTTAATTTTATTCATAATAAAATAAATAGTGCTTGACATATGTATTTTGGATGAATAGGAAAAGGGTCATTTACCTTTTAAACACCCTCTTTTTAGAAGCAGGTACCGGGAGGAACAAAGAAATTATGGAAAAACCCTAGCATTTATTTTTCTTCAAACAAATTTGAGAGGAAAAACATTTTAAAGAGCATAAAAGAAGCTAGCTAGTAGCTCGCAGGAGTACTTGTCTCAGTTCTTGTTTAGACTTCAGAACATACACTATCTCCAACAGTGAACAAAACTCGTATTTTTTTTTTTTTTTTTTTTTTTGTTAAATAATTTTTTGATAATACCAGTGTTAAGTGTTTGTGTTTTATATAACCAACAAACCCTTACATTGTGATTAATTTAAAAATTTTAATATGGCGGATGATCAGACGATATTTGAATAAATGGAATCTGACAAATTTGGTGGAAAGATTTAAAAGTAAGTATCTATTTATTTGAGTGAAAACATACACTCATACACTTTCAGCAACTTTTAAAAATCGTTCTATTCTTACAGGATATTGAATCAATTGCTGACGAATTCGATTATAATAAGCGCAAGCGTTCCGATGAATCAAATGAAGGTGAATATAGACAGTTTTTGAAAAAAAAAAAAATAACAATAACAAATACGTGGGAGAGCATTTGGATAATAATAACTTTTGCAGTGCCATAATATCTATATATATATAATAATAATTAGTATCATCTGTTACAACAGTGTTAATTTTTTATCCCTTTTTTAAATTTTTTTTATTTGATTTGAAATCGTTTGCTTCTCTTAACTTAAAATAATATAATTCATTAAATGTAGTGAGTATTTTTCATGGGCGTAGCCAGGAGTAGGCAGGTGGGCATTCGCCCCCCCCCTGGCTTGCCCTAAAAAGAAAAAAAAAAAAAGAAACAAATATATATTTTTCCCTTTGGGAATTTTTTTAACGCCCCAATCCACTACATTAATTTAATTTTTTTTTTATTTAAATAAATAATTAATAATCTATGTATATATTAATTGCAAACCCCCCTCTCGCCCTAACGAGGGGTTGTCCCCCCCTAACAAGATGTTTGGCTACGCCCATGGTATTTTTATTTTGTATGTTGGTTTGTGTAAATGGGTAATGTTACAGGATTTGTTATTATTTTTAAGATAATTATTATGTTAATAAATATCCAAATTTTCTATAATTTTTATACAAATGTATAATTTAAAATGTAATTATGTAATAACAGTTATAATATATCATATTAAAGTTTATAAATAAATAATGAAATAAATAAAAAAAACTATTATTATTTTTTTTTAAACACACACCTTTTTCACACACCCCCCCCCACACACACACACATACACAAAGTCTTTTCAGCAACTCAAAAAAAAAAAACTAATTAGAATAACTTTTTACTACTCGAACAAGATTAACTGCAGTTTATTTAACATCAATACAAGTAGGCACTCAAAAAAAAAAAATAAATTTTTTAAGTTAATCTGCTATATTTTTGGAGAAAATAAATTAATTTTTTCATTTTAATAAATATTTACGTAAGTCAAAATCGGTCATTATAGCATATATTTCATAAGAAATTTCAGTAACATTGTATATATTTCAAACAATTAATTCCGTAGTTAAAAAAATATCGTGAAGAATTTGAATAAAAGAGTCTGAAGATTGCTGCAAATAAATGTATTTTCACTCAAATTCCTAAAAAAATTGATAGAATATATTTTGTTTTCTAATTGAATAGAATAGTTATTGTAAGAAAAACGTAGGCAGGCTGAATAAAATGCTTATTATATTAACTTAAACACGTATATTATTGAACAAGTTACATAGGACGCCACTTCAAGTACTGCGTAATTCTCATGAATACGCCATGTATTTGACTGAACGATCCCTTTCAAATACGCGCCGTACTTAAACCTAGGTAGTTGAGTATTTCGCCGCCCGTAAATACGCCATGTATTTGACTCAACTGAAACCACGTTGACTCAAAGTTTTCTTTTTATCAGTGTAGGAAGGATCGGAGAAATGGTTGCCATGGTAGCAAAATATAAATATTTTCACATACTAATAAATTTTACATCTTGAATTTTAATATATCGACGGAAACTAAATTCAAGTCGACACAAAAAAATCTGGTGTGACAAGCACAGAACGCAACTTTCGATTACCAAAGGTAAGAGAAAGTTGTGTGCTGTTCGACAGTCACACTAGATTTTTTTCTAGATGTTTAAATAAATGGAATATAGCTTATAATTTTTCGTGAAATTGTTTGAAGTACAGTTTATCGATGTATTGCCTCTAGGGCGTGAGAGACTTTGATATGCCGACCCCGAATCGAATTTGATGCCTACGACCCTTTATTTTCGCCTTCTAAATGTTAGTTTGAAGCATCTCTGATTGAGAGAGAGCGAGACGGTCAATGTTCTTAGGACAGAGAATAGAATCCTCTTTCAACAAAGGATTTCTGGGAATCGCCATTAAAATAAAATTTTCAAGGTCGAACAGTGTCTGCCTCGAGTCACCAGACGATGCGAGAATTCGAATTTTTAAAGCATATTAAAAAAAAAGAGATTTGTTCTATTAGAATAATTAATTTGAACTAATAAAAATATAATAAAAAATAAAAGTTCGGACTAAGCCGAGCGGACAACTTTGCCCACCCACTATTTAAGAAAAAAATACCCCCCCCTCCCCCTAGAGCTCTCCTATTGGTCGGATGTTTTACAAATAATCATGGGCGTACCCAGGATCAAAACTAGGGGGGGGGGCATGGTCAGATCATGGTCGTCCAGGGGGGGGGCAGATCATGGTCGTCCAGATTGTGACATAGCTATTTTTTATATAGAGGGGTAAAGCCTTCGAATTAAAGGCCTAAAAACCCTCGAGTCCTAACAAAAAGAATCATTCCCCGTCGCCATCCACCAATTTTGTTTCGTTTCATCACTTTTAAACATTTAATTTTTTTTTGTTGCTTCTAGGGGGGGGCAGCTGCCCCCTCTGCCCCTCGCTGGGTACGCCCATGCATATATAATATATAATTTTACTCAGTAGGAGTGAGTGTGAATGGAAAAAAGTGTGAGTGTTTTTTATGTAAAAAAAAAAAAGAAAAGGCAAGGGACAGCCGAAGACAGGCCTGAGCGAAGGCCCCCGATTAGGCGGGCTCCGCGGCTGGATATTTTATTAAATATTATTTCCATTCTGCATCTTGCTCTCTTAAAGTCTTGAGATTGTATGTTTTTCAAATTGCAAAATACAGGTATAGGAAAAAAAAGCTGGCTTTATTACACGAGAAAATTGAATCGATTACAAATCAAATTGTAACTTAAATAAATCATAATAAAAATCAAATCAAACATAATATAATATAAAGTGGATAGTGTGTAAAAAACACACAAGATAGGGAGAGGGGGAAGGGACTCTATAAAAGAAAACTTTTTTAATGACACAGAAAAAAAATCTTGAAATGAAATTCCATTTTAACTTTTTAACTTTGACAAGTTGAAAGAGTCAGAAAAAAAATTGAAGAAAAAAAAAAAAGAATGAAGAGATTAAGAGAGAAGAGAGAAAAGAAATAAATAACGTGATGGAATATATTAATTAAAATAAACATCACATTAAATTAAAAATTGATGGAAAGGAAAGGAAGGAAAAAAATATTTTTTTTTAATTATTCATTTCATTATAGTAATTTTTTTTTTTTTTTTTTTTTTTTGAAAAAAAGAGTGAAAAGGAGAGAAAATAAAGAAAGAAAGAGAGAAATAAAAAAGTATAGAGGGTCCCTTTTAATCATTTTATTTAACAAATTGATTTTTTTTTACTTTCTCTTAGCTATATATTTTAATATATATAGAGAGAAAGTATTGGATTCATGTCAAAAATTCGATGTCGAGATTTTGATGGTCCCCTGAATCCAAAAAAGTGGTTTTCGCAACATGGTCTGTGTGTGTTCAATTTTAAGCATGAAGGAATTGAGCTAGGAGGTTGAAATTTTATATTTAAGTTAAGCAACCCACTGGAGCGTGAAAATAAACTTTTAAACAAAATCGACCAAAAAGTAATAGTACTTTACTGATGTACTTTTTCAGTTTTTTTTTCCATTTTTTCAAAATTCGCTCAACGATTTTGACTAAAATGCAAAAATCAATTTGCAATTTTTTATATGTTCTTTGAAATGTATTTTCTCATTTTGCTCCTGAAATCTTTTGAAGCACACTTTACTCTTGTACTTCATAGGAAGGTTAGGAGAAATGGTAGCCTATTTAAAATTTCAACCCCATGTCTATTTCTATATATTTCTCTTTATAATTTTTTAGGGGTTTCGAAGAGGGAGGGGACATATCCTGCATCAAACTACAAAATTTTAAAAATTGTTAGACTGGGCGACTTGGCAGGTTTCCTAAACTTTTGGTTAATCTGTACTTGAAATTATTAATTGGAAATTATCACAGAACAACGTAAATATTTCGTTCGGTTCGCTCCGGTCTGGTAATCTTTAGTAAAACAAAAAAAAAAAAAATGATTTAATGGAGTCATTTTTTTAGAATTTTCACTTATTTTTACTTTGTCTTATGCTAATATATAGTTTTGAAGTCCCCTGAACCCAAAAAAGTAGTTTTAGCAACATGGCTTGTGCGTGTGTTTGTGAACAAAATATCTCAAGAACAAAAATAGCTAGAAAGTAGAAATTTTATATTTAATTTCGGCATCTCCATAAGACGAGACTCGAAGCTTTTGAACAAAATTGGCCAATAAAAAATCAATTATTTTTCAGCCCTTTCTAATGTATATTCTCCCTTTGCCATTGAAATCTTATGAAGACTACTTTATTCTTGTACTCCATAGGAAAGATAAGAGAAATGGTTACCATGGTAACAAAATATAATTATATTTTCCCATGATTGTAAATTTTACATCTTGAATTCTATCTAATATAGAACCTAGTGTCAGAAACTAAATATATGTCTACATTGGGTCGACCGAAACAAGATTTTCAGCAAACCGAAACCGAATATTCGGCCTCAACCTTAGTTTCGGCCGAAACCGTAACCGAAACGAAACTTGTATTTCCTATAAAAATTTTTTTTCATTTTACCTTTTTTTTTTGAATTTTTTTCCCTCCCGTGAAAATCATTTTACCTTTTTTTAGGGAGACTAAAATTTTCTCCCTCAAGTGCAAATTATTTGACCTTTTTTTTTTTTTTTGCATGCGAGTCTCATCCCATTTTTCAGACTCTGGTTTCGGCCGACCGAAAGGTTCGGCCACTTTTGGCCGAAACCGAAACTACGGCCGAAACCATGATTTTTGGCCGAAACTGGCCGAAACCGTAACCGAAACCGAATATTCGGTCGGTTCCTAGTCTACATAAAAAATCTGGTGATACCATCACACCAGATTTTTTGGACTCATTTTTACGGGCAATCCAATCATATTTTTGTACTGCAAATGACCAGGAGTTATTCGGGAAATATTTAGACTACTTTAAATTATTTTCCTTCAAAGATTAATATTTTTTTTTTTCAAAAAGTAAACTTAAATGAATTATGACCCTAATTGGCATTTTTTAAACTTTTTAATTAAATTCCTAAAATTTAATGACGCCATCTATTTTTTTTTTTTTTTTGTATTTAATTTAATTGGAATTATTTTTTATTATGATACAAAGTTTGTTGTAATTAACAAAAAAGACGCGAGCACGCTATTTAGAGATAGGCCCCTGCCTGCCTGAAATATGAATGAATGAATTTATTTACCTAAAATATTATTCCTAGGGATGTTTTAAATTGTATTTTGGTGTGTATCCCCCTTTCTCTCTCTTTTTGGATATTAACGACTCTCTCCCTCTTTCCCTCTCTTTTTCCTAACCCTTTTTAATGAGAAAGTTAAAATTATGTTCTTTTGATAGTAACTCTGTTTTCAAATAGATTTTTCCTGATAAGAATTATTTACTGTATTCATTAATTTTCTATTTCAAGATGAAACTCTGCCTTAAGAATTTTATAAAAATAGGCCTAATCTTTTAATGTATCAAGAGATTATTGGAAGGAATAAATGAGTTTTAATTTTATTCTAAGAACTGTCGGCCAAAAATAAATAATTTTGCGTATTATCCATTTATTTGTAAATATTTGGATCCGAGTGAGATGGAATCATTCTCAGTACAAGCAACCGATGTTTTGCAAAATATTATTCCAATTTCTTCCATCCAGTGCCTGTTAATCCGGCAAGAGGGAGACCCTTATGCAGTCAAAATCCTGGGGCACTGTCAGCTAATAATCTTACCAAAATAATTTTATTACACAACAGTTTTAGGCCCCCTCCCCCTGAAATGTTCAAAATGTCCCCACGGGGCTCATGGAAAAATCGAAATTTATATAGCCTACTTTTTAAAAATTTTCATAAAACATTTTTCAAGGAATAAAACACACAAATTAATTTAAAAATCTTTATAAAAGGGGAGGGGGAGGGTAAATCTTTCTAAATGAGTTCTGGCCCCCTCCCCGGAAAATAAAAATATATACTTCCCTACGCCACTTTTGCCAGGGGACGCGGGTTCGGATCCGCGACAAAAATTAATTTCAATTGAATTGGTTACTAATCAATTTGAATAAATAGACAGGATCTAAATGGCCTCAGATGCCGAAAGGGTTTAAAAAAATCTAATGTTGCGGGGCCCCTAAAAAGCGAGGGGCCCATAGGCGACCGCCTACTTCGTCTAATGGGTAATCCGGCACTGCTTCCATCCAAAATGACAAAATACATAAGCATTCCAATTTTTATTTGATTATAAAATATTATTAAATTGTATTATATCAATGTCAACCGAAGGGCGTTCCACACGTAGGTTCTTCGGGCCCGCCTGAGACCCTCCATTTATTTGAATTAGTCAATATTTATTTAATTTTTTAGGAGTTCTCAAAATATTTTATTATTATGCTAATAAGAAAACTGCAAACATTTTGTTTCTTTATGAATAAGAAAAAATAAAGATAATCGTTAAATGCTTCAATAAAATTTAATCTAGTCAGTCTCTACTTTTTTAAACTTTATACAAACTTTGTTGTTGTTTCCAAGCGTAAATTTTTTCCGATATAAAGTCTTATTTACCTCCAGCCCACCACTCTTTGAGAGAAAAAGCATGCTTATACAGTGTATACAGTATATTAATAAAAAAAATAGTCTTGGCTATGATTTTTTATTGTTTTATGCTGATGATGGTGAATCCCTTCAAAATATTAAAAAAAAAAAAATGATTTATAATAATTTAAAGAACAAGAAAATATTCTTTTGTTCGTTAAAGGGAAAGAGAGAATCCTCTCACAAGAGTAGGCATGGGCGTAGTCATACATCTTGTTAAGGAGGGGCCAACCCCTCGTTAGGGCGAGAGGGGGGTTTCTAATTAATATATACATAGATTATTAATTATTTATTTAAATAAATAAAATTAAATTAATGTAGTGGATTGGGGCGTTAAAAAAAATTCCCAATGGGAAAAATATATATATTTTTTTTTTTTTTTTTTTAAATTTTTAGGACAAGCCGAGGGGGGGGTCAATGCCCCCCCTGCCTCCCCCTGGCTACGCCCATGAACGTGGGGATATCCTTTTATTGTCTTCTTTGAAGATCGCCCTACACTAAATTCAATTCGTGTGAATCCCTATTCGTGGAGATAAATATTAATTTTATTGTAAATTTAAATTTTGATATTTCTAATTTTCAAATTTTGTATCCCTTTTTCTCTTAAGTCATTAGTGTCAGAACTGGCAGGTTTTAGGTACTCCAAGTGGCAAAAAGACTTAAAAAAAAGTGGTAATTCATGGGAAAAATACTAGGTGGGTTCAAGTTTCTTTTCTCAGTTGGAGGCATCTTAAATAGAGTTGGATAATATTTTTTGTCATGGGGTGGATTTAAACTCGAGTTGACTTCAATTCAGGGTCATAAGCTCAACAGCTTTATTCCCAGACTAACTAATCGCCAGGAGCGTATCCGGGTGGGGGCGAAGGCGCACCAAGCCTTTGGCGCTCCACGATACCGACATGGGGCGACTTTTTACCTAAATCTCCGGCTTTTTCCCGGAATCTCCAGCTTTCCATATTTTGATGCTACAATTTCTTTGTTCGAAAATAAAAAAAGTTGGTTAGAATAAAAATGTTTGAGAAATAATGGAAGTACTTATTTACTCGACTTCATTTTTGATTTGTCCATTCCTCATAAAGTTAGAAATACGGTTATTTCGTATTTTTTCAAGCTTAAATATGAAATAATTAAAAATAAAAATAAAATGCGGATGATATGGAGGCGAGGGATTAATAGAATGAGCTTGACTGTTGTTCTGCTTTCTCAATTAAAATTCTTTTTAATCTCTTCCCCTCTCTCGCTCTCTTTGGAATTAATAATAACTTGCAAACTGAATTGTCTATTGACTTAAGTATAATTATGTTTATTTTGGCCATTGTTTGATTTGTTCAGTTTTATGTTTAGTTTAGTAATTGACCAAAATATAGGTAGGAAGACTAAAGGCAAAATTTATTGATTAGTAGAGATATAGATATTCTTATAACAAATGGAGTTAACGATTATCTGAGGCATTTATGCCGTCTTCCATCAACCAATACAATTTAATATAAATATTTGAAACGGAATACTTTAATTAAATTATACTATTTAAACTTTTTCTATTAAAGACAAAAATTGTCTTTCATTTAGTCGACTTCCTATAAGGGTGCGTCCAAGATGCACGCGGTTTTCCTGAGGCAGAGAGCCTGCGCCAATTGCCTGACTCAGGACGTAAATAGGATGTGGCCATAATGAACACTGGTTGTTAGCGCAGGCAGAGCTACCACCCAAACAGATTAGTGAATAATAGAACTTACAAGAGAACAGGCTGCAGCGCAGCTTTATTGCACCTTCGTGGCAATTTGACAAGGAAGTAGTGAAATACATACACTTAGTAAAATAAGATCTATTTATGGGGAATACAAATACTTTGCTCCCCAATTACTTGCCGACGAAAACAGATTTTTTGAATATTTCAGAATGAGTTAGGATGTTGATTTTATTTTGTACCTTTTGACTCAATATCTATTGTAAAACATTGTCAAATTCTCAACACACAAACGAAAATCAACAGTCCAAGAGGCAGCTTGCCTGAAACCAGAATGAACAAATCATCCTGGTTAAAGTCCTTAGTCAGGTTCCTTGCGAGCAGGTGCATCATGTATTATACATGGCCAGTTCTATTGGCAACAAGAGATTTTATGCACTCAGGCTCGACGCCACTCGGCGCAGGCTGCCTGATACAGGAAACCAATGTGCATCTTGGACATACCCTAACATTTTTTCAGAAAAACTATTTCTGATACTTGAAAAATATTGTCCTTTGCATAATCATACTGCTACTGTTGGCGATTTAGTCACAGTACAGTTTTAGAACACGATTTTACATGAAATACATGATTTCATCCAATTCCTTTGTTACGCTAACCTTTTAAATTTCGAAGACTAATCAAATCAGGCTTCAGAGCACCCTAAATAAAGATTAGGTATTGAAATTACAGAGTATATCGCCATCTGTGGCAACATTTGTAACTAATTTGAAACTTCTAAATCAGATTTTTACAGCTTTCATAATTAACATACAGTACTTTTGAGTAGTAAGTAGTAGAAGAAAGAAGAATGTAATTTTAAGGAAACCCTTTGATAGACACCCTGCACATATAGGCCTAAATAACAGTATAAAGAAAAATCAACCCGACACAAGCTGAGAGAAAATATTTCACTCCATCACAATAGAATTATTTATACCAAACTTGAGACAAGACTTCAACTAATCACTAAGGGAGGAGTGTAGGGAAAAGCTCCGTCTGTTTTTTTACTAGTAAATAAATAATATGACTGACCTGGCGCCTCCAGGCGGAGTCTCCTTGTATTGTTTGCGTTGAGTGACTTTAATTGGGGGTCGCCGTGTCACATGTGATACCAGCAAGTTCATCAGGATGTCCTCGCAATTTTGAGATTGTTCCACAGTCTTATGCAATAATGGCGAGAGCCAATGTGTATAAAGGTGATTATAATAACGATGATAAAATGCGGCGCCAGTTAACACAATCGAATATTCATTCGTCCATTTGGATGTGTAGCCCCAGGAATTCTACAACATAAAAAAAAAACAAAAACAAATTCAACAAGTGCTTTTTTGTGTGAACAAATCAGAGAGAAAGAGAGAGATGATGTAATTAATTAAATAAATAAAAGAAAAAGGATAATAAGAGAGAGAGAGTCCCATCTGGAGTATTCGAGGTTCTTCTCTCTTTTATCCTTCCATTGGGTTTCTATTGTAATAGCTTTTTTCTATATGGTATTTTGTAAAATAAATTTTATAAAACAACTCTAAGAAGAGAGAAAAGGGCTTTACGTTTTGTTTTCCAATAAAATCAGTCAAATAGAGAAAATAAAAGGGTAAATCTAGGAAAATTGATTATATGTAAAATAGCGATATCTAGGACATCTGCATCGTATCTAGTTAGCATTAGGAACCGACCGAATATTCGGTTTCGGTTACGGTTTCGGCCAGTTTCGGCCAAAAATCATGGTTTCGGCCGTAGTTTCGGTTTCGGCCAAAAAGTGGCCGAACCTTTCGGCCGGCCGAAACCAGAGTCTGAAAAAATGGGATGAGACTCGCATGCAAAAAAAAAAAAAAATAATTTGACCTTTTTACTTTCTCTTACCTATGTATATATGTAATATATATAGAGAGAGAAAGTATTGGATTCATGTCAAAAATTCGATGTCGAGATTTTGATGGATCTTCACGTTTTGAGGACCCCTGAATCCAAAAAAGTGGTTTTCGCGACATGGTCTGTCTGTGTGTGTGTGGGTGGGTGGGTGTTCAATTTTAAGCATGAAGGAATTGAGATATGAGGTTGAAATTTTATATTTAAGTTAAACTCCCCCCGGGACCGGAAAAATAAGCTTTTAATCAAAATCGGCCAAAGAGTACTAGTACTTTACTGATGTACTTTTTCAGTTTTTTTCGATTTTCTTAAAATTTGCTCCAACGATTTTTTTTAAAATTCAAAAATCAATTATTTTTTAGATGCTCTTTCAAATGTGTATTCTCATTTTGCAACTGAAATCTTCTGAAGACCACTTTACTCTTGTATTTCATAGGGAAGATAGGAAAAATGGTTGCCATGGTAACAAAATATAAATACAACCTATATTTCGTGTATATTTCAAAAATAATTCTGTTTCTTTTTTTGTATATAATCATGTGACGTCATAAAATATTGTTGGTAAAATTTTACTCAAATTTAGTATTTGAATCTCTATATTCAATTTCGTAGTCTTTCGAGTTCTTTTAAAGTATTGGATTCAAGTCAAAAATCCGATGTCGAGATTCTGATGGATATACATACTCATTTTGAGGTCCCCTGAATCCAAAAAAGTGGTTTTCGCAACATGGTCTGTCTGTCTGTCTGTGAAAAATATCTTAAGAACGAAAAGAGCCTAGAGCCTATATTTAAGTTAGGTACCTCTCTGGGTTGTGACACGAAATTTTTGAACAACATCGGCCAGAGTAGGCCTACTAGTATTTTACTGATGCACTTTTTCAGTACTTTTCGCTCCAACGATTATTTGTTTAAAATTCAAAAATCAATTATTTTTTAGATGCTCTTTCAAATGTGTATTCTCATTTTGCAATTGAAATCTTCTGAAGACCACTTTACTCTTGTACTTAATAGGAAAGATAGAAGAAATGGTTGTCATGTTAACAAAATATAAATATTTTCCCATACTTATAAATTTTACATCTGAATTCATATGTTCCGTACTGTCGGGAACTAAATACATGTCGACACAAAAAATCTGGTGGGACAAGCACAGTACACAACTTTCGATTACCGAAGGTACTGTGCTTGTCACACCAGATTTTTTGTGTCGACATATATTTAGTTCCCGACAGTACGGAACATATGAATTCAGATGTAAAATTTATAAGTATGGGAAAATATTTATATTTTGTTAACATGACAACCATTTCTTCTATCTTTCCTATTAAGTACAAGAGTAAAGTGGTCTTCAGAAGATTTCAATTGCAAAATGAGAATACACATTTGAAAGAGCATCTAAAAAATAATTGATTTTTGAATTTAAAAAAAAATCGTTGGAGCAAATTTTAAGAAAATCGAAAAAAACTGAAAAAGTACATCAGTAAAGTACTAGTACTCTTTGGCCGATTTTGATTAAAAGCTTATTTTTCCGGTCCCGGGGGGAGTTTAACTTAAATATAAAATTTCAACCTCGTGGGTCAATTCCTTCATGCTTAAAATTGAACACCCACCCACCCACACACACACAGACAGACCATGTCGCGAAAACCACTTTTTTGGATTCAGGGGTCCTCAAAACGTGAAGATCCATCAAAATCTCGACATCGAAATTTTGACATGAATCCAATACTTTCTCTCTCTATATATATTACATATATACATAGGTAAGAGAAAGTAAAAAGGTCAAATAATTTGCACTTGAGGGAGAAAAAAAATTTAGTCTCCCTAAAAAAAAGGTAAAATGATTTTCACGGGAGGGAAAAAAAAATTCAAAATACGAGAAAGTAAAAAAAAAAAAGGTAAAATGAAAAAAAATTTTTATAGGAAATACAAGTTTCGGTTTCGGTTACGGTTTCGGCCGAAACTAAGGTTGAGGCCGAATATTCGGTTTCGGTTTCGGTTTCGGCTGAAAATCTTGTTTCGGTCGGACCCTAGTTAGCATATATAAAAGACAGCTTATTGGAGAGACTAGAGTTTTTTTTAAAACTACATGTAGTATAATATATCACTGTTGAGTAAAAGTTTTTTGTAAGTTATTATCTTCTAAGAACTTAAAGCTTTTCTCTCTATACGTAGTGGTAGAACCTGGACAGTAGTAGAGAATATCTGCCTCTTGTGCTAGGAGACAGAGATTCGCTTCCTGTTCTATGAGACAAAAATTTATTTCAAATCAATTTAAATAAATATTAAAGAAATGACCTCCCGGAGAAGTCTTTAAATTCAA
This sequence comes from Euborellia annulipes, assembly GCA_023213315.1. NCBI lineage: Eukaryota > Metazoa > Arthropoda > Insecta > Dermaptera > Anisolabididae > Euborellia > Euborellia annulipes. The sequence continues at coordinate 19,256 of JAKCPI010031176.1, forward strand.
AAAAAAAAATCTATGTAGGGGAAGCAGAATAATTTTGCCATAAGCTAAATATTAAAGGAGTGTTAATTAATTTGGCTTTCCAGGTCTCATATCAGCCTAAATATTACTCAAGCTTTTTTTTATCTGTTGTCCATATTTTGGCAGTGGATTTGAAAAAAAAAAAAACTTTAAATGTAATCTATATACTGTATAATATTCAGCTATTAAATTTGGAGCAACAGACAATAGTAATATAATCTTTATTTTTTATCGCTTTACTAAATTGATAGTAAGCTAGCTTATTAAACAACCAGCCTTGGTTTATTTAGGCTATTGTAAAATCAAAACTCAAATATTTCAAGAAGTGTTTGACTTGTTAAATAAGTCAAATGGTAACCTAACAGCTAGACGTCAACAATGTTGGGTTCTATGGAAATTTATATTTTTTTATTTTAATCAAAAAAGTTTGCTAGTGGCGTAGCTAGGGGGGTTGGGGGTGCGGTACTATAGGGTGATACCCAACCATGAAAATAAAAACTTAACCCATTACAATAAATCACAAAAAAATTTTTAATTTTTTACAAAATTTATACAATATGAATTGTGTCTTTATATTTATACGTTAATAGAAAATACAAGTCTATATGCCAAAAAGACTAATAAAAAAAAGTTTTCATTCTTGGGGTGACACCACAAGCAGGGGTGCACGCCGGTGGAACTATTAATAATATCTTATTATTTACTTAACAAAAGTTTTTTTTTTTTTACAATTACTCAGATTCCCATGATAAAAATCTCTTCTTGATTACATAGCTTCTTATGTATTAAAGTAAAAAATTATCATAAAAGAGATTATATATGATCATAATAAAATTTTTAATATTATTAAGATAGCAAGTTTAATGCATGTTAATATTATAATAAAATTTAATTAATTTATAATAAAAAGAAAGAATGGCTCATTGTATTAAAATATACAAAAGAGAAATGGGGGAGGGAAAGAACAGAATGTAAAAAAAATAATCAGCTATCTGAAATATTCATCATAATTGTAGGATTAATTAGATACACGCTTCGAAATTTTTTTTGTTGCCATATTATTTAGCTATTTAATTAAAAAACATAATAATAATAATAATAATAAAACGTGCTCCATCAATAATATTCCAACAAGAATGCTTCGAATTTTGAAAAGGGATTGCTTGTTTTTTATAAATTACTTCTTTTTATTTGTCTTAATCGTTTTTTATTCTTTTCAATAATTTTTAAATTTTTGTAAAATATATACGTAGTTCTATAATACTTTGGTTTTGACTCTATGTAGCTTTAAAACACAAAGGCAAGTAAATTAAAAAGCAAATGTAAATATTGTATAATAAATTGTAGAAAATCTCTTTAAAATTTCCAGCTCACAGTTGACTAAATTTTTGTCCGTTTATTATATTTATTTTCACAGTCAAATAAACAGCAGTTTAGGATATATTTAAATAATTTTCCACACTCGATCCTACATATATAAAACACACACAAACACTGTGATATATACTATATATATGGAGAGAAGGGATTTAGATTAAAACTTGTTCTCAACTAGAACACACTAAATAAAACAACAACAAATATATTTAATTAACAGAAAATAGTTTAATCCAAAGTTGTAACTTTTATTTGAAGGGCAGTGGAAAAAGAGAAGCAAATAAATTTTTTTTATTTAAACCACAAAATAAAACTCTTAAATGATGTTGCTATTTAAAAGGAGAGAGAAAGAGAGAAAGTAAAAATAAGCAAAATGAAAATGTTAAATTTTTCTTTCTTAAAATTATGTATCCTTCTCATATATTTTACTTTCTCTTACCTCTATATATATGTTAATATATAGAGAGAGAAAGTATTGGATTCATGTCAAAAATTCGATGTCGAGATTTTGATGGATCTTTACGTTTTTGAGGTCCCCTGTATCCAAAAAAGTGGTTTTCGCGACATGGTCTGTCTGTCTGTGTGTCTGTGTGTGTGTCTGTGTGTGTGTGTGTGTGTTCAATTTTAAGCATGAAGGAATTGAGCTAGGAGGTTGAAATTTTATATTTAAGTTAAACACCTCCCGGGACCGGAAAAATAAGCTTTTAATCAAAATCGGCCAAAGAGTACTAGTACTTTACTGATGTACTTTTTCAGTTTTTTTCGATTTTCTCAAAATTCGCTCTAACGATTTTGATTAAAATTCAAAAATCAATTATTTTTTAGATGCTCTTTCAAATGTATATTCTCGTTTCGCCCTCAAAATTGTTTGAAGCACACTTTACTCTTGTGCTTCATAGGAAAGATAGGAGAAATGGTTGCCTTGGTTACAAAATATAAATATTTTCCCATACTTATAAATTTTACATCTGAATTCAAATGTTCCGTACTGTCGGGAACTAAATATATGTCGACACAAAAAATCTGGTGTGACAAGCACAGTACACAACTTTCGATTACCGAAGGTAAGAGAAAGTTGTGTGCTGTGCGCCAGTCACACCAGATTTTATTTTTTTAGATTTTAGATTTAGATTTATTGATTCCTTTTGTTTGCCTTTGACCTAAGTGGTCTTCAGGCTGTACATAAGTGTGTTACATTTTGTCAAACATTTTTCTATTGTTTGCTCAACAAATGAAGCAAACCAACAAACAAACAAAAATTCAAAATAATAAAAAAAAAAATTTAAACAAATTAAAAAAAAAATTTTTCTTTCTTAAAATTATGTAACCATCTCATAGGTAGGGCTATATTAAAAAATCTGGAGGGGCTGGCACAGCACACAACTTTTCTGTGCTTGTCACACCAGAATTTTTTGGGTCGAGATATATTTAGTTTCCGCCAATATATTAGAATTCAAGATATAAAATTGATAAATAGGGGAAAATATTTATATTTTGTTACCATGGCAACCATTTCTCTCATCTCTCCTATTAAGTACAAGAGTAAAATGGTCTACATAAGATTTCAATGGCAAAATGAGATTATAGCTTTTAAAGAGCATCTAAAAAATAATTGATTTTTGAATTTTAATCAAAATCGTTGGAGCGAATTTTGAGAAAATCGAAAAAACTGAGCATCAGTATTTAGGAGGATATTTCTTCTCGTCTTTAAACTATATACCCAGCGGCGTAACTAGCCTTTGAGGGCGGAGGGGGCAAAGCTCAACTAGGGCGCCGTTTTTTAAGTTATAATACAATTTTAAAGAAAACTATCAATTTTTTGGACAATCTATGGAAAGAATATAATAAAATCACCGTCCCTAGGCTATATCTTAGGTGCCCTAGGGCGCCTATGTCAGTATCGAGGGGCGCCGAAGGCTGGGTGCGCCTTGGGCGGTGGGGGCGAGCGCCCCCCTTCGCCCCACCTAGTTACGCTACTGTATATACCCGTATTTCTCCTGGCTTATTCTATTTCTCAGTCAAGTCTATGTATGTATGAAAGAATTTAAATTTCACCCTCGTAGTAATAAAGTTAAAGAAAATAATGTTTCATAGTAATCCTTTCAAAGGAGATCATGTTAATAATAAATACTTTGATTTTCTAAATCTGGTTACAGTATTTTTTTACTACATTTACTAATCATGTTATATCTGTTTGCTTGTTGTTATTTTGTTTGTTTTTGTTTTTGGCATGGCGTTGGCCCTCAGGCTCTATCTCTCTCTCCCTCCCTCTTTGAAGAACCAATCAGAAAAGACAGGTCTCTGAGGCAACATTACGAATTGCAATTCGGATGTTGTTCAATTTAATTGGCTTATTAAACTGAGAGAGATGGAGATTATCATTACACCTCTGCTGGTTGGCTATTTCTATTTACCAGAATTTTGAATTATCAAACACAATAAGATTATTTTTATTAATATTATTTCCTTTAAAATTCATAGAACTACTAAGCGGATTTTGAACTTCAATCGGACTTGCATTGCAGTTGAGGTCAATTTGTTTTTTTTTTAACTAAATTTTTTCGTTTTCATTTGAGCCCTAAGGGCCCCGGGGCTTCTCAAAGAGAAATTTTCGTTAAATTTTGTTTTTGTTTGTAACTAAATTTTTCCGTTTTCACTTTTTTTTTTTTTTTTTGTTTATTAGGGGTGACCCCTCAGTCATTCCCTTCCGTTTTTACTTGATCATCGGTTCAAGTTTAAAAAAAAAAAATCCCTTTTTTTTTCTCTCATAACGTTTATCTAAAATTCAAATAATAATACTGTTCGCGTTAATAATGATAGAATAGAAACTAAATATATAATAAATAAATAGCCTAACTAAATGTAAACCCTAACTTAATTAAGTTATCACAACTATAGCTAAGTTAATTAAAATTAAATGAGAAAATACAATAATATATAAACAAAGGGAAAGATTGAATAATTTAATAATAATTTTCAGGGTAGAGAACAAATGAAAGAGAAAATTTTATTTTTCGTTCAGCTTCGAAGTTCATATAGACAATGAAGTGTATGTAGATTATTAACCGTTATTTGAATATACTAGGGTATTTTTATTTTCTCTTATTTATATGTATATGTTAATATACATCTTTATATACGTATATTAACATACTCTATATTATAGAGGGAAAATGTATTGGATTCATGTCAAAAATTCGATGTCGAGATTTTGATGGATCTTCACGTTTTGAGGTCCCCTGAATCCAAAAAAGTGGTTTTCCCGACATGGTTTGTTCGTGTGTGTGTGTGTGTCTGTGTGTGTTCAATTTAAAGCATTTATGCCCAATCGCACCGCACAATTTAAGTATAACTTAAAATAAAGTATCAGCAACATGGCAAAGTTGTAAATTTTAGTGATATTCTGCTGATTTATTTGTGATTTAATATTATAAGACTTAAAGGATACTGTTATTTATTAATAAATATATATTGGGGGTCCTGGCATCTTTATTCACGCCATTTGGGTCTTGAAACATGATTTTATTTTCAATCAGAGAACGTGTTATCTTAGCAACGAACGTGGTTAGCAACGGATGACAATGAAAGTTTGTTAAATTTCATACTTAACCCCCAAATATTTAAGCCCTCGATTTCGGGGGCTTAGCAATGACTTAAGCTAAAAAACAATATTGATAATATAATATTAATTAACTAATAATAATACATTTTTTGGATTCGATTTTTCTTATAAAAAACATGAACAATATGAACTATATTTTCGAGGATGATCTATATTATATTAGAGGAGGGTCTGTCGGTCCATCCGTCTGTCACGCTCTGACCAACTTCCCGTTGGAATTTTGAAACGAAATTTTCCAGTCTTATATTAGTAGAGCTGTGTTTTTCAATCTTTTTGAATTTACAGGTTGAAAAATTCTGGCGATTCTCTTGGTTCATGACCGACAAAAAGATTGTAAATCAAAAGACTATGTAAGTTATATGATTTTCTCTATTTTGGTACCTATTTCCCTTCTCCATGAAATTATGTTTTTATTATCGTGTAGAACTTTGCCTTTTTCTTTTTGCCGCCTACCCTCCGTGTAGGGCTTCGCCACCCCCTAGGGGTCCCGACCCACAGATTGAAAAACACTGTGACAGATCGTTATTAATATTTATATATAGTAGCCTATATATAAAATTGCTATTAATTAATCAAAAATCATGAAAATTAATATTTTGTTTCTGATTTTCTCATTTTTCTGAAATTAATATTTATAAACAATATGTATTTAATTTAGTTTATGATTATTAAAAAAGAAAAAATTATTAAATTAAAAATAAATCACCAGAATATCACTAAAATTTACAACGTTGCCAGGTTGTTGATACTTAATTTTAAGTCATACTTAAATTGTGCGGTGCGATTGGGCATAAGTAATTGAGCTAGGAGGTTGAAATTTTAAATTTAAGATAGTCAACTCCTTAGAGCGTGAAAATAAGCTTTTAATCAAAATCGTCCAAAGAGTACCATTGCTATACTGATGTATTTTTTCAGTTTTTGTTTTTGATTTTCTCAAAATTCGCTCCAACGATTTTGATTAAAATTCAAAAATCAATTCTTTTTTTAAGTTAAATATTTTTTGAGTTTTTTATTGGTGAGGCCAAACATCCCATGGCCCCCAGGAATCGAACCCAGGATCTCCGCCTTTCCGGGGCATAGGCGTGCTATCCATTGCACCAGGCCACCGGACCCTCGACCTGCACCAATAAAACTCACTTCCCCTTATATGCAGTTAGTCTTGCAAGTCACTAACTAGTAACGAAAACGTGAAAAACTTTAAAGAAATGGATGCAATGGATAGCACGCCTATGCTCCGGAAAGGCGGAGATCCTGGGTTCGATTCCCGGGGGCCATGGGATGTTTGGCCTCACCAATAAAAAACACTCACACGTCTTGTTAAAAATATCTTTTTTTAAGATTCGCTTTAAAATGTATATTCTCATTTTCTCATTGAAATCTTATGAAAACCACTTTACTCTTGTACTTCATAGTAAGAAATGGTTGCAATGTTAACAAAATATAAATATTTTTCTGTTTATAAATTTTACATCTTGAATTCAAATGTACGGTACTGTCTTAAACTAAATATATCTCAACACAACAAATCTGGTGTGAAAGCACAGTACACAACTTTCTCTTGTCGAAGGGAAAGAGAAAGTTGTATGTTGTGCGACCAATCACACTAGATTTTTTATTTACTTTAGATCTAAAGTACATTTTCATATTTAGGGGATCGAGTAAAAAAATATTATTATTCAAGGATGCTGCAGAGTAAACTTAAAAGAGATAAGAACTAAAGCATAGAAATTTATAATGGATGAGATTTAGGACATAAAATTTTCGCTCCTCTCACCTCCATAGGTAGATATGAAAAGGGGAAGGAATTGCTATTTAATTTGTACTAAATTTCATGGGCTGAGAAAATCGAGATTCTCAATATATATTGATGGATCTTAGAAATCTTAAAATTGCCAATAAAATTTGAACTTTTTATTTCATGTAGGCTGTGATGAAATTGGAATGGAAAGATATCAGCCAAAGAGGAGTGTAGTGTAAGTGGGGTACGAGGTTCAATAAAACTCCCAAAATAAGTCGTTTTGGCTCAATTTATTTTACACTTTTTTTTAATAGTGTTTCCGGCATTTTAGGTCATACAGACTTTAAAAGGTACTTAAGCCAGTGGACCCCCTTGCTCGAAAATATTTTTAATATGATTGTGCATTGTGAAACAAAAAATATTTAACTGATTTCTTGTAATCATGTCTAAAAAGGAACCGGGGAATCGGGTTCGGATCCCAGGCATCCGATGATTTTATTTAAGCCATTTAGATACCAAATGGCTTGAATGCCTGGGGACCCCAAATAAGTTATATATCATTATTAAATAAGAGTATCGTAAAAATCTTATATGGCCTGAGTTACCGAAAAGACTGTGTGTATGTGTGTGAGATTGTGAGTGTGAATGGGAAAAAAGTGTGTGTTTAGAAAAAAAAAAGTTTAGATTTTTTTTTATTTTGTAAATTCTTTTAATGACTGGGTTCAATTGAAAATTCAGTTGCTATTTAAAATGTGAGGAAGTAAATTTTCCCCTCCAAGATACATTAGTATTGACTTCCCTCCATCACTGAAAATAATAAATATTAATTGAAATTGTTTTTTGAAATGTTTTTATCTCATTCAAATTAATTTTTTTTTCTACTCAAAAGCAATTCTAATTGAATTTTTATTATTTTCTTTCCCTTGACTTTCTTTTAAGGTATTCTTATTATTAATAAATAGGTTGCCTACTGAATGAAAAGGAAAGGAATGGAATGAGCGGTTTTTTATTCTTTTTGGCTTCTAATTTTAAGTTGAAAGCAATCTAATTAACTTTGGACTTTGTTTGGAGAAAGAGAATTTCTACATGCCTCTGTATTAGTTGCCCCTTTTATTTTACTATTTAAATCAAATTTGAATAGAAAATGTAATTAAAATCAGAATATATTTATTTAATAAAGATTTCGGAAATTAACCGGGCAAAAATTTATCCAACTTGTTGAGATACATCCTCTTGTGAAATAAAACCTCCTATATTCCAGAAAGAATTATTCTGTATAACTACTCCATGGGGCCTCCCCTACAGTGTGTTTCAGTAATTAGGGGCTGTCTATAGTGCATATAAGTTTCTATAAACAAAGGAAAGGCTTCTTTCACTTTAAATCCGTCATTTTCTTTTCACTTTTATATCTCTGTATCTTGATCTGATTGATTCTAACACGTATTATTGGCCATCATCGTCCCCCTGGATCGCTGCAGCGCCCAGTTTGGGAATCACTGTTTTAAATGAGAAATATTGATAATAATAATTTTGAAACTGTTAATTTGATCAAATTGTCTTTTTTTCCAAACTAGTGTTACATTAATGTGAGGGTGTTCCTTAGAACTTGACCATTGTCATATCAGCGATTGCTGACCAGAGTTCCTCGGAACCGTGAAGCATTCTTAAGGGTTCCACAAGCAAAAGGGGTCCCGAATTAGCATTTATATTCCAAAAAAACAGATTTCACTTTAATATTTATTATAAATATATTAATATTACTACACTAAAGAATTTATTATGTACTATTTCTATACCTAATTACCCCATATTTAAGATTATATCAATTGGATGTAATTTTTTTTGTTTTGAAAAAATAATATCATTTTTTGTTTCCATATCAGAGAGGTTCCTTACAACTACTGTATATCTTACAGAAACACCTAATCTTCAATTTATTAAGATGAGTTACAAAATATTTACCCCGCCAGTTTATCGAATTTAATAAGAAGAGTATCAATATTGTCAATTGGAATTCGCTCATAGTTTAGCAATTATTTCAATTGATCCCATTTAATAGTTAAAATCCAATTTAAATTGAATTTTCTAAATTGTTGTTGTTTGTTTGTTGTTGTGTTGCTAGTTTAGCTTTTGTTATTGATAATTTTGTTGTAATTATATTAAGAATAAATTGGTTAAGTTGTTTGCGAATGGATTTTATATTAATTCAATTGCAAGAGAAAATTAAATAGCCAAACAACATAAGCGCCCTTTGGAATGTTTAGAAGGGACCCAAGCGAACACCGACTCGTTTTGTTTATTCATTATTAAATACTAATACTAGGCCTGCATTAAACGGGAAATTCTTAATTACAATCCATTATTTATTTTTAAGTCACTCAGCGGTCAGATGTGGAAACACTAAAAACTAAAAATATTAAAAATGTCTATTTTTCCCAATATTTTTTTATACAATAAATATAAAAATAAACCACTCGATCAACATTATAGGAATGTAAATAATCAGGTTTTTTTCACAAATTTTGCCGCCCCAGGCGCGTACCTAGTTCGCCTAAATTCAGCCCTGGAAATTAGTTATTAAGAAACGTTTGAAAAGTGAACATATCGCAATCAAAGGAATCCAAGAAATTAACAAATTATTAGGCCCGTGATGCCAGGGCCTAGGGCGGCAAAATCTAAGGAGCGCCAAAATTTTAGAGACTCAAATTTAAAGAAACCTGAGTCAAAAAACAAAATCTAGTTTTAACCTCAGAAGCCTCAATTCTGTTGATGTTTTATTTGCCGCTCAGAAATTAATTCTACCTTAACACTCATTGAAGACTTTGAGGTTTAAATATGAATTACCGATTGATTTGAAATGCTAACCTCGTAACTCTCATTTGAGGTTTTTGAGGTTCAAACCAGTATAGAATAATTTCTATATGGATTGAAGTTTTTGAGGGCCAATTGTAGATTCTGCAGTTCTGATTTAAACCTCAAAGTTGTAAAACCGTCCGTAATTAGGATTTTGAGGTACAAACTGGGATTACTTTCTATGTTGAATCCAATCTCCAAAAAATTAAACTGACCTTCAAAAACCTCACTGAAGATTTTGAGGTTTAAATAGGAATTTATGTTTCGACTCGGGAAGAGTTTAAAATTTTAAAATCGGTATAATAATTTTTAAATCATATACATTTGGTATAACAACTCTATCTGCATCTCAATGGTGTACACCTTGAGAATTCCAATAATCTCTTAAGAACTGATGATGGATTTATTTAATTAAACCCGAAACGTCTTCTGGATTGAGATTTTTATTCCATAGAGGCTCTCCTTTTGGCTGACATCCTCTCTTCCTGTGAATCATTCCAATCGTTGAGCAGCCACTTCTCTTATCAACATCTTTTAAAATCGATTTGGCTTACTTACAGTGAGGAAGGGAGGGGGCGGTATATTATAATATTGGTAAGGAGAGTGCGGCAAATTAAATTTTGCCCCTCCTAACATATCTTTTAATTCCGGCCCTGTATGCTACCCTAGCATTCAAAAATGTTTTTTTTTATTGTTTGTGCAAATTAGTGAAATTAAATTCAATTAAAATCCCAAATGTCAATTTTTTTTTGACAGGCTCTCTTAATCGCTTTATTCATTATAAAAATTACAAAAATTTTCTTTCAAATGGTCTTAACACTTTTTTGCCACCCCTCTTTTGTTTGTATTTCGTATATTAAATCAAATCCAAACAAAACAAAAAAATGCGTTGATTGGACGTTTATACATCTAATACATACATACATACAGTGTGTCCAATTTTGGCTGCCAAGTCACTTGGACATATTCCATTGCCAACACACGTAATTTGGATTAATTTTACTTTGCCAGTCGCCCCTCTACATATTAATTAACTCGTTTTGTTTTTTTTTTTTTGTTTGTATCATTTGGATCCCCTTTTTTTCCCACTTTCTCTGTTTGTTTGTCTCTGAGGATGGGAAAAAAAAATGAAAATACGTAATTGAAATCTGTTTAAAATTGGAGCATTCATTTATCGCTAACTCGCTGTAAGATATATTATTTTGATTCGTTTTTTCAAATTAAAGCATAGTCATAGGTCTGCCTGTCTGTGTATGAATGTGTGTGTATGTGTGTGTGTCTGTGAACAAAATATCTCAAGAATGAAAGGAGCTAGGAAGTTGAAATTTTATATTTAAGTTAGAAACCCCCCTGCGACGTGACACGAAGCTAGTACTAGTACTTTAGTAATGTTTTTTTAAATTTTGTCAAAATTAGATTCAACGATTTTGTTTAAAATTCAAAAATCAATTATTTTTTAGATGCTCTTTAAGAAGTATATTCTCATTTTACCCTTAAAATCTTTTAAAGCACACTTTACTCTTGTACTTTATAGGAAAGGTAAGAGAAATGTTTGTCATGGTAACAAAAATATTTTTCTGTTTATAAATTTTACATCTTGAATTTGTAATATCGACGGAAACTAAATTTATGTGGACACAAAAAATTTGGTGTGACAAGCACAGAACACAACTTTCTCTAACCAAAGGAAAATCAAAGTTGTGTGCTGTACGACTAGTCACACCAGATTTTTTAATAAATATAAAAACCCCAATAATTTTATTTAGAATTTGTATTTGTTGATTTATTTCTTCATAAGATAATATTAAATATTTAAAGTAAACTTTTTTAAGTACCGGTAGGTATATTTGTTTTTAATAATGGCAAATTTTAATTTCACTCTGCTATTAAAGAAGCTTAAAACTTTTTTGAAACTTTTAGAAAAAGTGGAGGATTATATTTATTATTATTTTTATTAAAGATGTTTAATACTTTATCTAACTAACCTAATTTTTTTTTCTTTCTTTTTTCTAATATTTGCTCAAGCGTTGAATTTAATTCGTTGTCATTAAGTCCCATCTCTTATATTTACAGACCAATTTTCTTTTTAGAAATTTTATTATTTAATAAAAAAAATACGATTACATGAATGTCGTGGCGTGGATGGAAGGGGTGGGGGTGGGGGTGAAGAGGGTTTTTATGGGTTTAAGAGAGAGAGAGCATTTAAGAGCAAATATTGAATGTTGATTCAACATTGAATAGGCATGTCCGGATATAGAAAGGAGTATGAGGGAAAAAAGGTCACTGACTTTTCAAGTTTACAAATAATACAAATTAAATTTGTAAATTTCCAGTGAAAAGTTATGAGAGAGAATTTTTTTTTTATATTTTGAATATTATACGCCCCAAGGGGGAATAAATTAATTTCCAGAGAAATCAGAAAATATTTATGTTAAAGATATTATTTCTGAAAATATTTATTTAAGGAAATGGTTAATTATAAAAATTTTGATATTTAATAAGTCCCAGTTGCCCTCGGGCTTGGCGTAGTTGGTAGCGCGCCTGCCTCGTATACCAAGGGTCGAGGGTTCGAATGATTTTATTTAAGCCATTTGGATACCAAATGGCTTAAATAAGAATGCCAAATAGATAAATTTACAAATAACGAGTATCGTTTAAAGTCTTAAATGGCCTAAGATGCCGAAAAGAATGTGTGTATGCGTGTGTGAATGTGAGTGTGAATGGTAAAAAAAGTGTGAATGTTTAAGAAAAAAAAGTCTCAATTCCCTCACTGATGAAAAAAAAAAAAATAAATAAATAAATAAAATAAAATAAAAGGGCACGAAATCTCATCTAAAGTGTGTTCAGTGGCGTCATTTCAACTTTTTCTAGGGGGGGGGGGGGGGGCAAACGTTTTTCTTAAAATTTGCTTACAAAAATGTACCTAAATTTGACCAAATTTAATTAATTTAATTAATTGCTTAATTTTGTACAGTTTATATACTCGTAGATATATTTTGAAATATTTTATTTACAATAATATAAAATTTTATAAAAATCAGAACCCCCAAACGCCACTGTGTGTGTTCAAATCTATTTCGACACAAAAAATCTGGTAAACAAGTACAAAATTCAACTTTTTTTTTTTTTTTTTAAAGGTCCTTCTCGGCATCTAAGGCCATTTAGACCCCATCCCTATTTATTTCAAATGATTTGTAGTCAAATCAAATTTCAACTTTAAATTACCGAAATTAAGAGAAAGTTGTGTGCTGTGCGATCGGTCACATCAGGCAAAAAAATTAACCCCATCCCCTCCCCTCTGGATCCGTCTTTGAGAAATTGATGAAATATTATTAATAAAAAATTGTCCTTATTAATAATAAATTGTCCTCTGTCTTTTTAAGAGATAATTTTTTTATCGGTTTTATTGTAAGATTCAAAAAAACCTGGTGTGAACAGCACCGTGCACAACTTTCTCTTACCGGAGTGTAAGAGAAAGTTATGTGCTGTGCGCCAGTTACATTTTTTGTGTCGAGATATAGGTAGTTTTCCATTGCACCTTAGTTTTAAACTTGGCTTCATAAATAAAAAGTAAATAAAATGTATTGGATTAATGCATTGAGATTTATTCGCCCAAATAGAAAGAGAGGGAAGATCATGAGAGCAAGTGAGAAAGAGAGTGACGAAGAAGCTGGCTGTCCATCCATCGTCTAAAAATAAAACCAGACAAACAATCAATGAAAGACATCGCCAATTCTCAGAAACTATTAAATCGAGCAAAAAATAATAATAATAAAAAAAAAGCAATAAAATTATTTTCCAATTTTTTTTTATATTCATCAAATTAATAAAAAAAAAAACTTGTATTTGAAATGTGGACTGCTTGAAATAAAAAATTATGGTTATTTTTCAAAATTTTAATCTCATATTTGGACATTTTATACACAATAGAGAATCCTAAATAAATACAAAATTTCATAAGAATTGGAAAATTTTTTTTTAAATGCATAATCAAGAGCGGATCCAGAGGTGTTTCTCGGGGGGGGGGGGGGATCTGGTGTGACTGGTCGCACAGCACACAATTTTTTTTAATTTCGGTAATTTAAAGGCGCATTCTGTACTTGTTTGCCAAAATATAAATACAAATCTAATTTTTAAGTATTAATTTTTAAATTTTTACATTAAAAAATACATTTTTTTTTTTCGAAAAAAAGTTTTTTTTTTTTTTTCGAAAAAAAGTTTGTTTTTTTTAAATCTTGGGGGGGGGGGTAATTACTCTCTCTACCCCCCCCCCCCCATGATTACAATTGATAAAGGGGATGAACTTTAGAGGTAACCGACCGAGAGTATATTATACATGAATCTTTTGAATATCGATAAGTTCAGCAATTAATCACGAGAGGCGCCACTAATCAAGAGCTCCTGCCAGTTATGCAAAAACTTTCCACCAAAGATATCTATTTTGCCTATTTAATAGGGAGGGATGTTTGAAGGTAAAATAATTTATTTTGCTTATCAAATTATTTATTTTTACCTTCTCTTACCTATATGTATCGTATGTAAATATACATACATATATATAGAGAGAGAAAGTATTGGATTCATGTCCATTTGTTATCCAAATGGCTTAAATAAAATCATCAGACTGCCTGGGTTCTGAACCCGCGACGTTGGGTATAGAAGATATGTACTCTACCAACTAGAAGAAGCCCAAGGACAACGATAGAAGCTTCCTACCAAGCTGCTTCTCTTCAATTCAGCGATTGAGTAAAATAAATATGTTTTATATAATACTCATTTGATTATAAAATGGTATAAATAAATGTGCCTGGATTTTAGTAAGAAGTATCGTTTAAAGTATAAAAGGCCAAAGAAGCCGAAAAGACTAAAAAAATACTCATACTTCAAAAAATACTCGATACTTAACGGTATCGATACTTTTCTTCCGATATGATATTAAGTACAAGTATCGATACACATATCCACCCAGGAATATCGTCTTTATTTTTATCTAAAGAAAAAATTCAATAAAATAAAAATAGTCGAAAATCGTTGAATTGAACTCTCTTTGGAAATGAATGAGGTAAATTAATATTTTTTTAAATAAATAAATAAAAATAAAAAAATAAAAATAAAATAATACATTTATCCAATTAAAAGTTAAGCGCCAGGGAAATAAAATATAAATGCCCCTCACCCCCTTTGAGTCTTTGAAAATAATTGGCATTTAAAATAAAAGTGTAACAAAGTTGTGCAATAACTATAGGCGGGATATAAAATAAAGTAAAACGACGGTGAAATTATGAGACACAGTAGAACCAGAGAGAGAGAGAGAGAGAGAGAGATGTGTAAAGGGTCAGAGCGAGTTTCAATTTAATGGCGACCACAAACTAAGCAAGATTGCTTAAGTTCTCACATTAAAAGTCCACCTCTTTTTTTGTATATTTTACCCTTTCTCGTTATTTATTTATTTATTTTTTTTTAGTTATAAATTCCTTAGAATTTTAAACTGTTGTTTTTTTAATTTATAATATTTATTAATGGTTTTAATGAACTTGGTTATTTCAATGATAGCTATTCATTTTGTAAACTATAGTGTTTAGGCCATTTTTATTCAAAAGAACGAAAAGGCGTTTTTAAATTGCCGCAAAACAAGTGGCGAATAAATTTGATATTTAATATAGCCTACTACTAGCTCGTAATTTGTTTCCTTGTGATCTTTTTAATACTTCTCTAAGAAATTTGAAAATTTATTATAATTTTATAGAAAGTTAAAAATCTCATTCTGTAGGTTTCATTTTTTGCTCAGATAAATTTCTTCATTACAAATCAATGCTACTATTACTATTGATAACAAGGGCGGACACAAGGAAGTAATTACCCCCCCCCCCCCGAGACTTGAGAAAAAAATTTTTTTGGGAATAAAATTTTATAGAAGGAACCGGAGAATAAAACCGGTTCCTTCTATATGTATCCAGCAAAAGTTTTAATCGTAATCAAATTTCATTTTTAATATAAAATTTTAAAAATTAATACTTCAAAATTTGATTTGTATATTTATTTATTTATTTATTTATTTATTTATTTACTAAAACTGTCCTACAGCCGTAAACCATTTACAGGACAGTGAACACATTCAATTGTACAAACAAGAACAAGAGCATGCACCAGGTCATGAGACGGGCTTATTTTCAGAGATTTGATCCACTGATTTAGGCGGTTTGAAGAAAAGGTCTATATGCTTATATTTGTTATTATAAAGTTCACACATTCTAAGTAACGGGGATCTTTTAAAAAAATTATTATCTGAATGTGGGAGATAAAAAAGGTCACATCCGCGAGTAGTCCTCAGAGGGGTGTGAAAGTTAAGGAGGGCCAGGGAATTGGGATCATCCACAGTTCCACGCGCAAGCTTTGACAGGTGGAGAATATGAATAGATTCTCTTCTACCACCAAGACATCCAAGGCCATATTCCTCCAGGAGAGTAAGGTAATTGAAAGAGTCATCAGCAGGGTATTGCCCATGCTGTTTGTAAAACAGGTATTTGGAAAATTTTTTATTGACTCTTTCAATTTTGTTGATATGTACCTGATGTATGGGACTCCAAACCACGGCGCAGTACTCAAGCTTAGAGATGACATATGCGCGATACAGCACAGCGATGGTATTAAGTTGGGAAAAATCCCGCGTGTTTCTGATAATGAAACCTAGCATTTTGTGTGCATCGGCACACATGCCGTCTATATGAGAAACAAAAGTTAGCCGGGAGTCAAACACCACGCCGAGATCACGAGCACTATCAACACGAGTTAATATGACATTATTTAAATTGTAATCAAATACGATGGGTGTTATTTTGTTTGTAAATGTCATAATTTTACATTTGCTCAAATTAAGATCTAATTTGTTATTAGTACACCAGTCCCACAATCCCTTGAGACTCTCCTGGAGAAAATGACAATCGTTTAAGTTCTTAATTGGATGAAAGATTTTTAAATCGTCAGCAAATAACAGTTTCTGACATTTTAATACCTCTACAATGTCATTGATGAAAAGTACAAAGAGTAATGGTCCAAGAGTAGAGCCCTGGGGAACACCAGATCTAGCAAGATAAAAAGAGGACTTGTGCCCATTAAGCTGCACGTAGAACCGTCGATTAAGAAGATAGGATTTGATTAGGGAAAGAAAGGAGTCAGAAAAGGAGAAAGATTCTAGTTTATTTAATAGAATCTCATGGTCAATCTTGTCAAAGGCTTTGGAAAAATCTGTATAAATACAGTCAAGCTGACCTTGATATTCAAGTACTGTAGAAACTGAATGGGTGAAATATGCAAGATTAGTTATTGTGGACCTGCCTTTCATAAAACCATGTTGGAATGAGGATAATTGATGATTAACTTTGTGATATATAGTGGTGTGAATGAGTTTTTCAAACAGCTTGCTAAAACTAGACAGTAAAGCAATTGGTCTGTAGTTATTTATATTGCAACGATCACCACTTTTGTAAATCGGAACGACCTTAGCCACCTTCCAAATTTCAGGAAACGTTTGGGTGCAGATAGATAAGTTAAAAATGTGAAACAACGCCCTGGAAAGGGGAAAAGCACAGTCTTTGATTATTAGGTTAGGAATAAGGTCAGGTCCACAAGATAGATTAGATTTTAATATAGAGACTGAATTCTCAATACTTTCACGCGATATGTACCTCAGCTCTACAGGATCGAAACAATTGTTCAACTTAGAATCAGGAATATGGGTTGAGGTAGGAATATTAGGGGTTGGTAAGGCATAAACTGAATGGAAATAGGAGGCAAACTCTTCAGACACCTCAGAAGGACCACCCAGGCTGCGGCCGTCTCTAATAAAACTGTGAGGATATACAGACCTTTTCTTCTTCACATCAATATATTTCCAAAATTTACTCGGATCAGACTTCATTGATGTTTCACAATCGTAAACATATGATCTATAAGCCCGCCTCGCATTAGTTTTTAACAATGATCTAGACGCTCTGTAACTCCTGGAATAAAAATGATTATAGGGGAACTTATTATGCAATTTGCGGAACTGTTCTTTCTTTTTTAGTAAATTAATAAGTTCTTTATTATACCAAGGAGGAAACACAGGGCCACCAGATTGAGCAGACCGTCTGACCGGAACACACATGTCAAAAAATGAATATAAAATATTATAGAAAAATTCACAAGCTTCATTTACATCTTTAAAAGCCTCAAGTATGTCCCAATCAAAAGTAGCAATCAATCTGTACAGTTCATGAAAGTTTGCCCTTCTAAAGTTATAGTTTAAGTTCAGCTTTGTTTGTTTCTTATTGTAGGTCTTGAATTGGGAAAATTTTAAACTGACTTCTAGTTTGAGAGGAGGATGGTGAGCATATTCAGTCTCCAACAAGGGAACAGAGCGTTTAATGGTACATTTAGTATTAGTAATAGCAAGATCGAGTATTCTATTTAAATTATTTTGTATATCATTTACTTGGACGGCATCAATAAAGTTTAAAAAGTTTATAAAATTAACCATTCTATGAGAATTGGGATTCAGAACCATGTCAGGAATATTAAAATCACCCAAGAGGACAAACTTATTGTTATGTATAAATGGTTGTGATACTATAAGGTCATAAACAAGCTCATATGATGAGATTTTTAAAGAAGGTGGAATGTATATCACTAGTAAGTAAAGACACATATTATGAACACTGATTTTAACACATAGCACATCAACTTCTGGTGGAAAATTAGTTGGATTACGTTCTAAAGCCACTTGCTGAACTGAATATTCTTGTTTGATCATCAAAAGAACACCACCACCACGGGTCTTGTGACAGGAGACAAAATCACGATCACATCTAAAGACGTTGTAGGCTCCGTCGGAAAGTTCAGTGTCTAGAACACTCGCATTCAGCCAGGTCTCAGTGAAGGCGATGGCATCGTAGTCCAGAGTACGACAGATAGAATAGAGATGACCAAGTTTTAGGTTTAATCCTTGAATATTTTGATAGTAGCATGTTAGAGAACCAGTTGTTTGATTATTTTCATTAATTGCTGTGTGCGATACATTATCAATTGTCGATATTGATACTATTATTAAGTTACGTGAGCTCGGATATGCATGTGACCTTGGGTTAAAAAATGTTTTTGAACTTTGGTACATCGGTTATTAATTATAACCGGAATTTTTCTCACATCATATGTTTCCTCAAGAATCAAGTTCGTTAGTATTATTTTGTTTTTGTTTGCCTTATTTGGATTTATCATATTGTAATTGTCTCCCTTGTATGCAGGTTCAATGATATCAATAAAATTAATTTTATTTTTAAAAATATAGTTATTAATTGTTTGCGTTATTTTTTTATTAATTATTTCATTCTTATTAAAGCGACCAAATAATTTTACTTTTGTGTGTTTAGTTGTCTTGACCAGACGATTTAGATCATCTTCAACAATTTTAACAATTTTGTTACTATTGTAGGGGATTTTTTCATATCCACCAATTAAAATCAATAAATCATTCTTGTTGAAGGAACGGGTCAAATTAGAAACATCTTCAAATAAATTATTAAAATTAGCATTGGTTTTTATTATGCTATACATTGAATATTTCATATTATTCAATTTTAAGTTGAGGTATTTACTAACACCTTTAGCAGCTTGCGTCCCCAAGAGTAGTATATTACGTTTATCGTGCTCAAGATCTCCAATGGGCTCAACTGTATTGGAGGGGCCAGAGATGTTTTTTTGATGTCTGCTAGATTCACATTCATTCAATGTGGACACGGGTGCATTTACGTTGCCAACTATGAGTGTGCTTTCATTGTTTTTATCAATCTTAACATCAGCCTTGTCATTATTAACTTTATTAATGTCAACAGAACCCTGTTTTAATAAGTCCAATTCTTCTATTAGTGATTTCATTTTATCATTTAACATTATAATTTCTTTGTCTTTGTCCTCTAATTGTTTATTTAGAATTAGAACCTGTCCAATAATATCATTTCTGTGTTTGGTTAACTCATTAATTCTTTTAGTCAGGTCCTCTTCATCATGACTTAAGTCACTATACGTCAGAGTAGTTTGAGTACCCTGGGAGACAGTTATTATGTTATCCAGCTTCCCTGGAGAAGGTTTTGGAGTTTTGTCATGAGAAGGTTTTGGAGATGAGTTACCGTGTTTTGTTGTTTTACTAAGAGTCGTTATCTTTGAATTATTATTATTTAAATTTTCATTTTTTCGTTTAGTCAAATTTGCATTAGTTTGAGATCTGGTTCTTAAATACATTTTATTAGTAGTTTATACTTTTTAAATTTTTGAATTATTAAAAATTTTTTTTTTTTTTTTTTTTTTTTTTTTTTTTTTTATTTTCTCTTAAAAAATAAAAGTTTGCATATACGTATAGTATTAATATTGTATATTCGTCTATCTGTTAAAAATTATATTTGATTAATTATATGAGTAAAGAGAAATATTATAATAAACCTAAATCAGATTAGGATAAAAATAAATCGCAAACATAGGATTCTTAAAATTTTCTTTAAAAGAAAAAAATGCACAAAATGCATTGCCATACCCGAGTCACTGTAGCCATCTTCGAATTGAAGGTATGTAAATATGCAGCAGAAAAAATGGAATCGAATGACACAAAGCACAGAAAAAACAGGCAATTTTATCCCAGCAAAATGGACAAAAACAGGGAGAGACAAAAAAAAGCACACTACTTTCATCG
>JAKCPI010031177.1:0-27180 GCA_023213315.1 Euborellia annulipes
TTATGGGATGGGAATACTCTTTGGGTCAAAAAATATTTCAAAAAAAATAAAAAACCTTTATTCAGTATTTAAATACAAAATACGAGGACGTTGGGATTCCTCTTAAAGAAAATCCCCCCCCCCCTCTCCCGCATCCGTTATCTTATTTGATTATTATGAATTGAGATGAAATAATTGATATTCTCTTCTCTCATTTCATCCTTTCTTTTGATTGCATTTATTAATTAATGGAGAGTTTAGAATCAGAATTTTTTACTTTCTCTTACCTATGTATATATGTAATATATATATAGAGAGAAAAGTATTGGATTCATGTCAAAAATTCGATGTCGAGATTTTGATGGATCTTCACGTTTTGAGGTCCCCTGAATCCAAAAAAGTGGTTTTCGTGACATGGTCTGTCTGTGGGGGTGTGTGTGTCTGTCTGTCTGTGTGTGTGTCTGTGAACAAAATATCTCAAGAACGAAAAGAGCTAGTAAGTTGAAATTTTATATTTAAGTTAGGCACCCCCCATGGGACGTGACACGAAGCTTTTGAACAAAATCGACCAAAAAGTACTAGCACTTTACTGATTCACTTTTTCAGTTTTTTTCGATTTTCTCAAAATTTGCTCCAACGATTTTTTTTTAAATTCAAAAATCAATTATTTTTTAGATTCTCTATAAAATGTATATTCTCATTTTGTGATTGAAATCTTCTGAAGACCACTTTACTCTTGTACTCCATAGAAAAGATAGGAGAAATGGTTGCCATGGTATCAAAATATAAATATTTTCCCATACTTATAAATTTTACATCTTGAATTCAATTGTACCCCTACTGTCGGAAACTAAATACATGTCGACACAAAAAATCTGGTGTGACAAGCACAGTACACAACTTTCGATTACCGAAGGTAAGAGAAAGTTGTGTGCTGTGCGCCAGTCACACCAGATTTTTTTTTTATAAATGACTTAGGCAAATTAAAAATTAAAATCACTTTTATTTATTTAATTAGGCTACATATTTATAAATAATGCATTTTTTGTTTGCAGATATTCGCAATTCGAGTGGATCAAGGGCTCACAAGAATGCATTGCTGGCCTGGCCTTCGACTTTCGTTCACTAGAGAGAAGACTACAAAAAATCTTTGTGAGTATATAATATGCACAAATACTTTAATTTTTTATATAATAATATAAATTATATCTATATTAATACATTATAGTATATAATTTTATATTTTTATTATAAAAACTCTGGTGTGACTGGTCGCACAGCACACATTCTCTTACCCTTCGGCAAGAGAAAGTTGTGTACTGTGCTTGTCACACCAGATTTTTTGTGTCGACATATATTTAGGTTCCGACAGTCCGGTACATTAGAATTCAAATTTTTTTTTTTTTTAAACATTCACACTTTTTTTTCATTCACACTCCCATTCACACAGTCTTTTCGGCAACTCAGGCCATTTAAGACTGACGATAACCGTTATTATTTATAATATCTTTTGGGGGACCAGGCATTTCTATTTAAGCCATTTGGTATCCAAATGCCTTAAATAAAATCATCGGACTGCCTGGGGTCCGAACCCGTCACTACCAACTACACCAAGCCCCGAGGGCGAATTCAAATTTACAAGTATGGAAAAATATTTATATTATTTTGTTATCATGGCAACCATTTCTCCTATCTTTCCTATGAAGTACAAGAGTAAAGTGGTCTTCAGAAGATTTCATGGCAAAATGAGTATATGGGTCATTCCATGCCAAATCGACAAATTTTTTTCCTGACCCCCGCGGATTTCGTTGAAAATTTCCTATCTTTTTTCTACCCCTTAAAAGACATTTTTGAGAATTTTTTCAAATTTTTTTACCCAACTAAAAAAATCTGGTGTGACTGGCGCACAGCACACAACTTTCTCTTACTCTTCGGTAAGAGAAAGTTGTGCACCGTGCTGGACACACCAGATTTTTTGTGTCGAGATATATTTAGTTTCCGATAGCACCTTAGTTTCAAACTTGCATTTTAAATGTTGACTGCTTCAAATAAACTATGGTTATTTTTCAAAATTTTAATCTCATATTTGGACATTTTATACACAATATAGAATCGTAAATAAATACAAAATTTCATAAGAATTGGAAAAAAAATTTTAAATGCCTAAAAAGTTCTAAAGGGGACCCCCTTTTGAATCTAAATTAACATACAAATCCCTATAGGAAATTAACATTGTTCCTATGCGAAGATAAGGTGGAAAGGGAATTTAAAAAGAGTAGAGAGAGACGATAATGTTTGCAAGTGAGAGAGAGACATATATGTTTTCTTTGAAACAATTAAAGACACAAATAAATTTAAAAAATCTGGTGTGACTGGCGCACAGCACACAACTTTCTCTTACCCTTCGGTAAGAGAAAGTTGCGCACTGTGCTGGTCACACCAGATTTTTTGTGTCGAGATATATTTAGTTTCCGATAGCACCTTAGTTTCAAACTTGCATTTTAAATGTTGACTGCTTCAAATAAACTATGGTTATTTTTCAAAATTTTAATCTCATATTTGGACATTTTATACACAATATAGAATCGTAAATAAATACAAAATTTCATAAGAATTGGAAAAAAAATTTTAAATGCCTAAAAAGTTTCAAAGGGGACCCCCTTTTGAATCGAAATTAACATACAAATCCCTATAGGAAATTAACATTAGGCCTATGAGAGAAGGCGGAGAGACAGGCGATAATGTTTGCAAGTGAGAGAGAGAGAGATATATATGTTTTCTCCTAAGCAATTAAAGACACAAATAAATGGGAATTTTTTTTTTTTTTTTTTTTTTTTTTGAATGGGTGCATAAGGTCCGAAGACCTATAATGACCAATAGTCACATGCAGCCAGGAAGAAAATAAAAACAAAAGGAGAAGCATAAAGGGGAAACTCAACTGCGGGAACTGAGAAGATGCCTGTTGAGGTTAGACTTGAAAGTCTGAAGATTGTAGGTTTTGGGGAAGATAGACGCAGGGAGCTTGTTCCAATCACGGGAGGTCATGGGGACAAAGGAAGAATGAAATTGTTTTGTTCTGTTAGTCGTGATCTGAACAGCATAGGGATGCTGGGAAGATGCCTCTCTTGTGTTCCGTGAATATGTTGCATTGGGTGGGATAATTGATTTTAATTCGGCAGAGCATTGACCATGGTAATACCTGTAGAAGAGAGATAGTGCAGATACTCTTCTTCTATGATCTAGTGACTGTAAGGATGCAGTAAGGGTAGAATCACCTATCAGTCTAATTGCACGCCTCTGTATGGCTTCCAAGGAGGAGAGAGCGTCTTTTGACGCCCCTCGCCAAAGGTGGGAACAATATTCAAGACACGGCCGAATTTGGGCTTTATAGAGGATTAGGAGTTGTTGGGAGGAAAAGTAACGCTTCGTTTTGAATAGGAAACCCAATTTCCTTGCGGTAGATTTAACCACAGAAGAGATGTGGTTGCTCCAGGAGAGATCAGATGTAACTGTCACTCCCAGAACAGAAAATGAATCTTTGAACTCGAGGCTATTATTGCTGTAAATAAGGGGAGGGCAAATCCTATTTTTTTGTCTAGAAATTAAACAACATTGGGTTTTTTGGGAATTGAATTTTACTTGATTGAGGTTTCCCCATTCCTCCAAGAGACCAAGATCATCATTTATCGACGACACAGCCCCCCAGACGACCAGTGGATGAGGTTTCACCAGTCCTGACTGAGTGCAGGGTACTGTCATCAGCAAAGCAATGAATTGGGTTGGAGGTTACTCCCATGAGATCGTTAATGTACATAAGGAATAGGGTGGGAGAGAGGACAGAACCCTGGGGAACACCTGCGTTGATTGAATGCGGAATAGAAGACACACCGTCGACTACAACCGAGATCTTTCGCTCCGTTAGAAAGCTCTTTGATCCACTGGCACAGCTCAGAGGATAGGCCAAAAGATGGAAGTTTAGCATAAAGATTTTTATGCCATACCTGATCGAAAGCCTTCGAAATGTCAAGAGCAACTGCAATAGTTTCCCCTTTCATTTCCATGGCTTTGTTCCAGAGGTGTGTGACAAAGCTCAAAATATCCCCAGTCGAACGAGCATGCCTGAAACCATATTGCCTATCATTCATCATTCCGCAATGTTCCAGATGATTTAAAATTTGAATGTTGAGGGCTTTTTCCATAATTTTGGATAGTATGGAGGTTATTGCGATTGGGCGATAGTTGCTGGGAAGAGAGGAGTCACCTTTTTGGGAATGGGTTGAATATTCGCCAATTTCCAAGAGTCGGGAAAATTTCCCGAGGAAAATGAGAGGTTGAACAACCTGGATAATATTGGGACCAATTCAGGGGAACATTTTTTAATGACGATGGGGGGAATACCGTCAGGGCCTGGGGATTTGTCGATTACTAGCTCCTTAATAACCTTTTTAATTAGTTTATCCCTAAAATGAATTTTATTCATTGAAATTTTATTGGAATGCTGGGTCGGAGGATCGCGACTATTGGCTTTATCGTCAATAGTAGAATTGGACGCGAAGAGAGAAGCAAAGATTTGGGCTTTTTCAAATGGGGTAGTGGCAATTTTACCATCAGGCAAATTAAGAGGTGGAAATGAAGATGAGGAAAAGTTACGGCCTACTGCCTTGGCCAAAGACCAGAAGCGTCGACTACCATTTGGGCAGGATGCCAATTGGTCGCATTTCCTCTGCTCGAAGGTCCTTTTAGCCTCGTTGATGGTCTTCTGACATTGGGCTCTGGCCTTACGAAATCTATCCCACTCCAACGGATCATGAGACAGTTTCCAGTTCTCATATGCTTGATTTTTGGCGCTAGTGGCTTTCACACATTGGACATTAAACCATGGTTTGGATTTTTTTCCCTTTTGATATATTTTAAAGGGTACGTACATTTCCATACCCATGATTATGGCTTCTGTGATAGAGTCAGCCGCCTGAGAAGCATTGGTTCCGTTGAAGCAGTAGTCATTCCATGGAAAAGACGAATAGAAGATTCTTAGGTCATCCCATTGGGCTGAGTGGAATTGCCAAATTTTCCGAGGAGGGATGCGTTTGAGATGGTTAGTGGGAGATGTCTTGAATACTACCGTGACAAGGGAGTGGTCGGAAGTGCCAAGAGGGGGGCTACTGAAGGGAAGTAAGAGTGTGGGTTGGAGGTAATAAATAGGTCTAGAAGATGGGGGGCATGTGTTGGATTGTCTGGAACACGTGTGGGTTCACCAATGATTTGGGTGAGGTCGCAAGAATCGCAAAAATTCTTGGCTGCCCTCCCTGCAGCATCGGTGGTGCCCGAGTATTTCAGCCAATCTTTGTGGTGAACGTTAAAATCTCCTAGGAAGGAGATTTCATTTGACGGGAATTTGGTTTGGATAGTATTGACACATTCTGTGAGATGGTCGAAAAAGTAAGTATGGTTGCTAGCGTTGGGGGAACGATAGATACAGCATAGGAAATGATTCGATGATTTGGCTGAGATTTTGAGCCATAGTATATCGAAATCGTTAGACTCGAGTTCATGTATTCTCCTACAGGAAACATCTGATCTTACATAGGCGCAGATGCCTCCCTTAAAGCGAAACTTATCAAGGATATGGTAGTTAGGGTAATTAAGGTGAGGGGCTCCTGAGTTGGTTGTTGAAATCTGGGTTTCTCCAAGAACAAGAATTTGGGGATTGACTCGTTCGAGATGGTGGTGGACGGCATTAAGGTTTGAGTTCAGTCCTCGAATATTGGTGAACTGAATTGTGAAATCCTTGTTTGGAAATTTAAGAGGATTTTTCCTCATAGAACCCGCGGGAGTAGCCTCCACCCGGAGATCCGAACGGGAGGCTAGTTTAACTCCGGAATATTTTACTCTCGCTGATTCCATGAGGATATTGTTAATTTGGTTTTTTTTTTTTATGGAAGTAAGGGAAAAGTTGCTGGATTGGCTGGATGGATTTTGGGTTAAGGGAGAAGGAAAGGCGGAGGAGAATGAAGAGAAGAGAAGAAGAGAAAGAAGAGAGCCGGAATTCCTGGCCAGAGCCTGTATCTACGCTATGACTAGCATAGACACCAGAAACATGGATCAAAGGCATTAGTAACCAGATAACCATTCTTAAAGTGCCCATTAGCCAAGTGGTGGTGTCTCATCCGGGCGATTTGCATCTACCACCTAGAGCTCGCGTGGGAAGGGTCGCTCCTCACCCTTAAGCCGAAAATTCCAGCCATCAAGCAGGGATTTACAGCCCGCTACCCCCATTTAAATAATAATTGATTTTTAATCTAATAAAAAGAAAAGATTTAAATTCCGTTACCATGGCAACCATTTCTATCTTTCCTATGAAGAACAAGAGTAAAGTGGTCGTCAGAAGATTTCAACGGCAAAATGAGAATATACATTTTAAAGAGCATCTAAAAAATAATTGATTTTTGAATTTTAAAAAAAATCCTTGGAGGGAATTTTGAGAAAATCGAAAAAAAACTGAAAAAGTACATCAGTAAAGTACTAGTACTTTTTGGCCGATTTTGTTCAAAAGCTTATTTTGAGCGTGTGGGAAGGTACCTAAGTTAAATATAAAATTTCAATCCGGTAGCTCAATTCCTTCATGCTAAAAATCTGTCCACACATACAGACACACACACACACACACACACACATACATACACACACACACACACACAGACCAATTTGCGGGACCCACTTTTTTGGACTCAGGGGACCTCAAAACATGTATATCCATCAAAATCTCGACATCGAATTTTTGACATGATCGCAATACTTTCTCTCCTATATATTTCATATATAGGCTAAGAGAAAGTAAAAAATGGGAATTTAAATAATAATTGATTTTTAATCTAATAAAAAGAAAAAGATTTAAATTCCGTTACCATGGCAACCATTTCTATCTTTCCTATGAAGAACAAGAGTAAAGAGGTCTTCAGAAGATTTCAACGGCAAAATGAGAATATACATTTTAAAGAGCATCTAAAAAATAATTGATTTTTGAATTTTAAAAAAAATCCTTGGAGGGAATTTTGAGAAAATCGAAAAAAACTGAAAAAGTACATCAGTAAAGTACTAGTACTTTTTGGCCGATTTTGTTCAAAAGCTTATTTTGAGATTCTTCAAAGGTACCTAAGTTAAATATAAAATTTCAATCCGGTAGCTCAACTCCTTCATGCTAAAAATCTGTCCACACACACAGACACACACACAGACACACATACACACACACACACAGACCAATTTGCGGGACCCACTTTTTTGGACTCAGGGGACCTCAAAACATGTATATCCATCAAAATCTCGACATCGAATTTTTGACATGATCGCAATACTTTCTCTCTATATATATTAACATATATAGAGGTAAGAGAAAGTAAAAAATGGGAATTTAAATAATAATTGATTTTTAATCTAATAAAAAAGAAAAAGATTTAAATTCCGTTACCATGGCAACCATTTCTATCTTTCCTATGAAGAACAAGAGTAAAGTGGTCTTCAGAAGATTTCAACGGCAAAATGAGAATATACATTTTAAAGAGCATCTAAAAAATAGTTCATTTATGAATTTTAAAAAAAATCCTTGGAGGGAATTTTGAGAAAATCGAAAAAAACTGAAAAAGTACATCAGTAAAGTACTAGTACTTTTTGGCCGATTTTGTTCAAAAGCTTATTTTGAGATTCTTCAAAGGTACCTAAGTTAAATATAAAATTTCAATCCGCTAGCTCAACTCCTTTATGCTTAAAATCTGTCCACACACACACACACATACACACACACAGACCAATTTGCGGGACCCACTTTTTTGGACTCAGGGGACCTCAAAACATGTATATCCATCAAAATCTCGACATCGAATTTTTTGACATGATCGCAATACTTTCTCTCTCTATATATTTCATATATAGGGTACGAGAAAGTAAAAAAGCTGAGTGTGACTGGCGCACAGCACACAACTTTCTCCTTACCTTCGGTAATCGAAAGTTGTGTACTGTGCTTGTCACACCAGATTTTTTGTGTCGACATATATTTAGTTCCCGACAGTACGGAACATATGAATTCAGATGTAAAATTTATAAGTATGGGAAAATATTTATATTTTGTTACCTTGGCAACCATTTCTCCTATCTTCCCTATGAAATACAAGAGTAAAGTGGTCTTCAGAAGATTTCAATTGCAAAATGAGAATATACATTTGAAAGAGCATCTAAAAAATAATTGATTTTTGAATTTAAAAAAAAATCGTTGGAGCAAATTTTGAGAAAATCGAAAAAAACTGAAAAAGTACATCAGTAAAGTACTAGTACTCTTTGGCCGATTTTGATTAAAAGCTTATTTTTCCGGTCCCGGGGGGTGTTTAACTTAAATATAAAATTTCAACCTCGTAGCTCAATTCCTTCATGCTTAAAATTGAACACACACCCACCCACACACAGACAGACCATGTCGCGAAAACCACTTTTTTGGATTCAGGGGACCTCAAAATGTGAAGATCCATCAAAATCTCGACATCGAATTTTTGACATGAATCCAATACTTTCTCTCTATATATATATTACATATATACATAGGTAAGAGAAAGTAAAAAGTTATGGATTTTTGAAAAAATTGCTCTGTTTTTCAAATAACTATAGTTATATATAACTTATTTTAAAATTGATATTTCGGAACCCCGCAAGGCTATAAAAATTTTGTTTTTTAATGTAGTTTTCAGAAAAAAATACAAAAATTATTTCAGAAGCTCGGATATATGAAATATTTCAGTTTTTTTGAAAAAACCCTAATTTTAAATCGACCATTTTTTTTTTTTAACTCAAAAAAAACTTCAACCAATTCTACAATTATCCCCCCTAATTTCAAGATATGCCGACGATTGCTTCTATTTTTTTTTTTTGTTATAAAAAAATTTTTCTTGAAATTTGGTTTATTTTTACGTAACTTTTTTTATGAAATTTTTTCAGCTTTCTCGTGAAACTTTAGAAGTTGAAAAATGATATTTTATTCGAAAATTTTAAGTCTTCATACTAAAAATTGTTTTTTTTTTTCAGTCTCGTAATTTACTGAAAAAAAAAAAAAAAATTTAGTATGATGACTTAAAATTTTCGAATAAAATATCATTTTTCAACTTCTAAAGTTTCACGAGAAAGCTGAAAAAATTTCATAAAAAAGTTACGTAAAAAATAAACCAAATTTCAAGAAAAAATTTTTCATAACAAAAACAAAAAAAATCTGGTGTGACTGGCGCACAGCACACAACTTTCTCTTACCTTCGGTAATCGAAAGTTGTGTACTGTGCTTGTCACACCAGATTTTTTGTGTCGACATGTATTTAGTTTCCGACAGTACGATACATTCGATTTTCAAGATGTAAAATTTATAAGTATGGGAAAATATTTATATTTTGATACCATGGCAACCATTTCTCCTATCTTTTCTATGGAGTACAAGAGTAAAGTGGTCTTCAGAAGATTTCAATCACAAAATGAGAATATACATTTTATAGAGAATCTAAAAAATAATTGATTTTTGAATTTTAAAAAAAATCGTTGGAGCAAATTTTGAGAAAATCGAAAAAAAACTGAAAAAGTGAATCAGTAAAGCACTAGTACTCTTTGGCCGATTTTGTTCAAAAGCTTCGTGTCACGTCCCATGGGGGTGCCTAACTTAAATATAAAATTTCAACTTCCTAGCTCTTTTCGTTCTTGAGATATTTTGTTCACAGACACACAGACAGACCATGTCGCGAAAACCACTTTTTTGGATTCAGGGGACCTCAAAACGTGAAGATCCATCAAAATCTCGACATCGAATTTTTGACATGAATTCAATACTTTCTCTCTATATATATATTACATATATACATAGGTAAGAGAAAGTAAAAATAGAAGCAATCGTCGGCATATCTTGAAATTAGGGGGGATAATTGTTGAAGTTTTTTTTGAATTTAAAAAAATTTAAAAAAAAATGGTCGATTTCAAATTAGGGTTTTTTTAATATATCCGGGCTTCTAAAATAATTTTTGTATTTTTTTCTGAAAACTACATTAAAAAACAAAATTTTTATAGCATTGTGGGGTTCCCAAATATCAATTTTAAAATAAGTTATAGTTATTTAAAAAAAAAAGAGCAATTTTTTTCAAAAATACATAACTTTTTTTTAGTTGGGTAAAAAAATTTGAAAAAATTCTTAAAAATGTCTTTTAAGGGGTAGAAAAAAAGATAGGAAATTTTCAACGAAATCCGCGGGGGTCAGGAAAAAATTTGTCGATTTGGCATGGAATAACCCAATGATTCAATTACATTTTAAAGAGCATCTTAAAAAATAATTGATTTTTGAATTTTAATCAAAATCGTAGGAGCGAATTTTGAGAAAATCGAAAAAAAGTGAATGCATCAGTAAAGTACTAGCACCCTTTAGTCGATTTTGTTCAAAACCTTCGTGTCACGTCCCCTGGGGGTGCCTAACTTAAATATAAAGTTTCAACTCCTTAGCTCTTTTCAGCCTTGAGATATTTTGTTCAGACAGACACAGACATACAGATAGACCATGTTGTGAAATGAATTCAGGGGTCCTCAAAACGTGTATATCCGTCAAAATCTCGACATCGAAGGAATGTTTTAAAATTAATATTTTATCAACATCTACATTTATATTTTTATAGAATCAAGTTTTTTTTTTTTTATTATAATATTTTAATAATAGTTTAATTGAATCCAAATTTCCTTTCCTAATTACTTAAAAAAATATTTATTTAATGTCGCATATTATTTCTAGTCAAATCTTAAACAAACAGCAAAGCTCATGTACGTAGACTTGGTTTTCAATCCGGCGCAGGCGGACCCGAGTCAAACTTCATTTCTTACGGTTAGAATCCAAAAACACTTATCATTCAAAAATTTGAAAAAATTTTTTATTTCATTAAAAAAAAAAATTATAATCAAAGATAGTTTAAATTTGTTTCACCTACACAATCTCCAATGCATTCCTTACCAGTGGGGTAAATTACACCCGCGTTGACCCCGCAGTGCGGAGAGGCGCGGCAGGTCAAGGGGCGACATTATCATCAAAATAAATTTTATAATTAATCTAGATATCTTAATAAAGATGTTCCTTAAATAATCAACGTGATAGTAAAGGAGCTCGGAAGTAGACAGAAAAATGTGCACCGTTTAAAGTTTACAAAACAATAATAAAAAATAATTTATTTTTTTCAAATATTTTTACAAAATAACAGATAACGTAGATACCCAAAATATACAAACAACAAGTGTCATATAAGACAAGGTAAAATTTTAATTACAAAAATGTCAAACACTACAATAGACACAGACAAACTATTGGCCGTGCCTTCAGCTCAATAAAGAAAATCTCTTGAAAATTTAGAAATTCTATATTGTCAAATAATTTTGGTTAATTTTTTTTTTTTTTTTGGGTAGGGGCGGGGCGCCAATCAATCAATGTATTTGCCTACGGGCTTGGTCTAGTTTGTAGCGTGCCTGCCTACTCTTCTATACCGAACCCGCGACGGGTTCGGACCCCAGGCCGATGATTTTTTTTAAGCCATTTGGATACCAAATAGCTTAAATATTATAGAAATGCCTGGACGCCCAATAGATATTATCTCATATATAACGGTTATCGTAAAGTAATGAAAAATCCCGCAAGCTCAGGGTTTAAACAGGGATCTTCTTTTGTAGAAGCCTAGCCTGCTACACCAGCTAGCCCTTTTTGCGTGATATTAAATTATATTACTTTTCTCTTACCTCTATATATATGTTAATATATATAGAGAGAGAAAGTATTGGTTTCATGTCAAAAATTCGATGTCGAGATTTTGATGGATCTTCACGTTTTGAGGTCCCCTGAATCCAAAAAAGTGGTTTTCGCGACATGGTCTGTCTGTGTGCAAGGGCGGTCCCAGAGGGGGGGGTCAAGGGGGTCGTGACCCCCCCAAAATCTTCTTTTTTTTAACATACACTTTTTTTCCCACTCACTCTCCCATTCACACAATCTTTTCGGCAACTTAGGCCATTTAAGACTTAAACGATACTCATATTTGATTAATATATATTTATTGCTATAATTTTTGCTTCCAAACTGAGATATTTTTTAAACTCTATTCTCTATTATTATTTTTTTTTTACTTTCTCGTACCCTATATATGAACCGCCTAATTCATAAAACCTTAAACAATGTTTAAAGAGAATTTGAAAAGCATTTTAGCAAAATCTTAATTCATAAACATATTTTAGGCCTAAATACTTGTTTAAATTCCTATTTTAACTAGACAGGCGAGACCCCTTGTTTAAGCTCACTAATAAACATTTTGTAACCTCAAAATTTTCGATCACAACAACTTGACATTTGAAATAGCCTATAATATCATAAATAAATAAATTAATTAATAAAAATAAACGTAAGTAAAAATTCAAATGTATTATATGTTTTTTCATGAACAAATTATTAATCTTGATGAATTAATATTTTCAGAATAATGCAAAATATTGAAACTATAAATACAATATGAAATATTATGAATATGGCCAGGGCCGCAGACAGACTTGACGGGCCCCGGGGCTACTTAATAATACGGGACCCCCCCCTCACCCATTAAGATTTTTTAGGTATGTAAAAGGCTATTGTGGCCTTCATGCCAAAAATTTTTTACACAATTTTTAAAACAGTTATACATAAGCTTAGCTTACAATATTTATTTAAATAAAAAAGTTATTTAAAAATTTTTCAAAATTTTCTAAACATAGGGTTACCATAATTTATTGAGGCCAAACCCGGACAGACGACTTCCGGGGTGGGGTATGGAAAATTTTTTGAAAATTAGACACTGAAATCTGTGTTTTTAGCTATCCTGAGACGTGAAAAATATTACTTGCTTAGAGCTTAAAGGGCCCGGTGCCCGGGCCCCACAGGAAAAAATGTGCAAAAAATGATTTTCTTTATTGACATTTTGAGATTTGAGCTTAAAGGGCCCGGGCATCCTCAGGAAAAAAGGCAAGTTTTTGAGCTCAAAGGGCCCGGGCCTCTTTAGGAAAAAAAATTCAAGAAAATGATTTTTTTTAATTGAAATTTTAACTATCAAAATTATTTTTTATTAGAATTTTAAGGTTGGAGCGCAAAGGGCCCGGGCCCCGGGGATATAGCCCCCCTGCCCCCCCCTGTCTGCGGCCCTGAATATGGCCTATCAAATAGATAAAAGGATTATGCCTGGGAGAAGATTATTTAAAAAAAGAAAAAATCCTTTAAGATCTTAAAATCTGTTACTATTCTTAGTTACAATACATTTGAGTTTCAATATTTGATAGAAATTCAAACATATTTAATTGATTGATTGATATTTGATATTTAAACATATTTAATTTTCATTAAATCAAACTTAAGTAATTATTATACAAATGTATTTTTATTTAGCTTATTTTTATGGCTTTTAATTGATTTAAATTCCTTTCAGTTCCTTTGGAGAATGCATTGAAACTGAAAAAAGGGGTGTGCTTATTAGTATCTAGTCCAAATGGAATTAAATGATTTATTGAAAAAGTAATATTTTGAAAAAACTAACCTCTGACATTTATATTTATTTTCATTTTGTCTGTTTTTCTTTACTCGCGTTCAAATCTGTTTTTTATTTTGTTTTAATTTAAAGACATAAGTAATTGCTGAAATAAATTTTTTTTTTATTAAAATAAACCAAAAGCAGTGGCTATGGCAAAAATATTTATCTTTTCTTACTCACAAATTGTCAGTCAAATTTTGGCTTCTTTTTCTTATTTTTCATAATATTAAATTTTTCTTATTTTTCCATATTCATTTAAATGACAATAATGTTGATTTGTCCAATTATTTGTATTAATTCTATAAGGATCTAATTAAAAACGGTCAAAACAAATTAGTTTGACATATAAATATATTTCTCAATCTCCGCCAGATGTCAGCTTAATGCAACAAATTTTGCAAAATGACGTAGGTTTTTGCCATGTTGCCAAACTTAATATTCTTAAATTTCATATTAGTTAATCTACAGTTTAAATGTGTTTATGAATAGAAAGTTTGCTTAAATACATATTATCGTTTAACAATTGATTAGTTAAAAAGCTTTTCAAATACTCTTTTATGAATTAGGCGGGAAATATATAGGAGAGAAAGTATTGCGATCATGTCAAAAATTCGATGTCGAGATTTTGATGGATATACATGTTTTGAGGTCCCCTGAGTCCAAAAAAGTGGGTCCCGCAAATTGGTCTGTGTATGTGTGTGTGTGTGTGTCTGTGTGTCTGTATGTGTGGAACCATTTTTTTAGCATGAAGGAGTTGAGCTACCGGGTTGAAATTTTATATTTAACTTAAGTACCTTTGAAGAATCTCAAAATAAGCTTTTGAACAAAATCGGCCAAAAAGTACTAGTACTTTACTGATGTACTTTTTCAGTTTTTTCGATTTTCTCAAAATTCCCTCCAAGGATTTTTTTTAAAATTCAAAAATCAATTATTTTTTAGATGCTCTTTAAAATGTATATTCTCATTTTGCCGTTGAAATCTTCTGAAGACCACTTTACTCTTGTTCTTCATAGGAAAGATAGAAATGGTTGCCATGGTAACGGAATTTAAATCTTTTTCTTTTTATTAGATTAAAAATCAATTATTATTTAAATTCCCATTTTTACTTTCTCTTACCTATGTATATATGTAATATATATATAGAGAGAAAGTATTGGTTTCATGTCAAAAATTCGATGTCGAGATTTTGATGGATCTTCACGTTTTGAGGTCCCCTGAATCCAAAAAAGTGGTTTTCGCGACATGGTCTGTCTGTGGGTGGGTGGGTGGGTGGGTGGGTGTGGGTGGGTGGGTGTGTGTGTGTGTGTTCAATTTTAAGCATGAAGGAATTGAGCTATGAGGTTGAAATTTTATATTTAAGTTAAACACCCCCCGGGACCGGAAAATAAGCTTTTAATCAAAATCGGCCAAATAGTACTAGTACTTTACTGATGTACTTTTTCAGTTTTTTTCGATTTTCTCAAAATTTGCTCCAACGATTTTTTTTTAAATTCAAAAATCAATTATTTTTTAGATTCTCTATAAAATGTATATTCTCATTTTGTGATTGAAATCTTCTGAAGACCACTTTACTCTTGTACTCCATAGAAAAGATAGGAGAAATGGTTGCCATGGTATCAAAATATAAATATTTTGCCATACTTATAAATTTTACATCTTGAATTCAATTGTACCCTACTGTCGGAAACTAAATACATGTCGACACAAAAAATCTGGTGTGACAAGCACAGTACACAACTTTCGATTACCGAAGGTAAGAGAAAGTTGTGTGCTGTGCGCCAGTCACACCAGATTTTTTTTTAATTTATTTGTGTCTTTAATTGTTTCAAAGAAAACATATATGTCTCTCTCTCACTTGCAAACATTATCGCCTGTCTCTACTCTTTTTAAATTCCCTTTCCACCTTATCTTCGCATAGAAACAATGTTAATTTCCTATAGGGATTTGTATGTTAATTTCGATTCAAAAGGGGGTCCCCTTTGGAACTTTTTACGCATTTAAAATTTTTTTTTTCCAATTCTTATGAAATTTTGTATTTATTTACGATTCTATATTGTGTATAAAATGTCCAAATATGAGATTAAAATTTTGAAAAATAACCATAGTTTATTTCAAGCAGTCAACATTTAAAATGCAAGTTTGAAACTAAGGTGCTATGGGAAACTAAATATATCTCGACACAAAAAATCTGGTGTGAACAGCACAGTGCGCAACTTTCTCTTACCGAAGGGTAAGAGAAAGTTGTGTGCTGTGCGCCAGTCACACCAGATTTTTTTTAAATATAATAGCCAGGGCCGTAGACAGGGGTGGCAGGGGGGTTATATCGAGTAAAAGTATCGATTCCTCAGTGTTATCGTTTCATCCCTATTCGAGTAAATATTATTCAATTTAGCTAAAACTTTGGCATTTTCATTTTCTAGACAATTGGCAAATTTTTTTTGCTATTTATCGATTTTTTCTTATAGTAAAATTATTAATGTTTCAATGATAAATTAGCGAGTCCTTCACTACTCGGATGGGTATAGGATATGCGCCAGTGTCGCTGTGTGAGTATTAAAACAGGCTAGAGGCCCGTGGGTGGAGACCGCGGTCCCCTCCTCACAGTTTTGGGTCCAGGGACTCGAGTCCCGTCACTCCAAGGCTGTGGGGCATCGGATCAAAATCAAGCCCCGGGAATGTGAGTCGGAGTAGGATAAACGCGTACTCGCCCACACCCCTCATGATTTACCAAGGGGCTAGCCTGCGTTTTCAGACTGTGACGGCATATGCACGGGGACATAGCTATCCAGTGATACTTGCGAGCTAGCCATTAGGTGTGAGCAGAGGGGATCCTGTGGCCAGGGGAATTACTCTGCTCACCCTTGGTTTGGGTATGGGGACTGAGTCCCCATCGTCAATTGACGCAAAAATCTTCCTACCACAACGGGTAGAGCGATGGAGAGGGTAGTGCGTGAATAATGCAATTTGCTTAACTCGAGTCAAGCAAATCATCATACTCAAGGAGCACAGTCTCCTCCCTTGATTTGAAAAAAATTCATTCAGAGCCATATATATTGACCTTCTGAAAATTTCACTCCCTCATGTTTATATTATAAATAAATGAAAGTAAAAATTTATTATTGAATATTGTAAAAAAATAAAATTCTTATTTTGAAACGCCATTTATTCTCTACAAAGTTAGTTTTGTAAAAAATTGATAAATGCTTTCAATTTTTTGTTTGAAATTTTTTTAATATAATTTAAAAGGTTATTTTACTATTGGAGCCATCTTTTGACGATGACGTCACAATGCTTGCATTTATTTGTGTAGTATTTAATGTTCTGTCTTTTCCCATTCGCCAGCCAGTTTGATATTATATTGAGTTTGTATTTATAAATTATTTTACTATATCTAGCCATTTATTTTTCTTAATTTCAAGTCCATTATGATTATGCTAATCCCTTTCATAATATTTTCAATAAGTTAGTTTTTCTTTTTTTATATTACTTTCTCTTACCAAGGGCGGTCCCAGAGGGGGGGGGGGGGGTCAAGGGGGTCGTGACCCCCCCAAAATCTTCTTTTTTTTTAACATACACTTTTTTCCCACTCACTCTCCCATTCACACAATCTTTTCGGCAACTTAGGCCATTTAAGACTTAAACGATACTCATATTTGATTAATATATATTTATTGGGGCCCAGGCCCATTTATTTCTACTATAAAAAAAAAAAAAAACAGTGACCCCCCCCCCCCCAAATGTAAGGCTAGGACCGCCCTTGTCTCTGTGTGTGTGTGTGTGTGTGTCTGTGTGTCTGTCTATGGACAAAATATCTCAAGAACGAAAAGAGCTAGGAGGTTGAAATTTTATATTTAAGTTAGGCACCCCCATGGGACGTGACACGAAGCTTTTGAACAAAATCGACCAAAGAGTACTAGTACTTTACTGATGCACCTTTTCAGTTTTTTTCGATTTTCTCAAAATTTGCTCCAACGATTTTTTTTTTAATTCAAAAATCAATTATTTTTTAGATTATCTATAAAATGTATATTCTCATTTTGTGATTGAAATCTTCTGAAGACCACTTTACTCTTGTACTGTATAGAAAAGATAGAAGAATTGGTTACCATGGCAACAAAATATAAATATTTTGCCATACTTATAAAATTTACATCTTGAAAATCGAATGTACCGTATTGTCGGAAACTAAATACATGTCGACACAAAAAATCTTTGTAAACCATATTTAGAATTTTTTAATTAAGTTAATTAACATTTTTAAATTTAAAAAATTTTAATTGGATATTGAATTTTAAAAAAATGTTCACTTTCATTTATTTTATTATTTTTTAAATAATGAGAATATAATTTTTTAAATTAATAAAATTAATAAATTTAATTATTATTTTATTTTTCACAGGGAGTAATATAAACTCGAAGTTGCGTTGCCATGTCTTTGACGCCATTGAAATCGGAATCGAATGCCTCGTCTCTTTATCTCATCCATGACTTTGGCTAAGAATTTTTTCTCTCATCACATCACATCGGCTTATTTTTATTTATTCTCAACTATTTTCATTATCTAAGGTCAGTAATGCATTTAAATATTTATTTAATTAGTTCAAGATTATTATTTTCAATTAAATTATTAAATAAAACAAGTCAAATATTATAAACTCATGATTCAACAGGATAACCTTTGTCGGTCTGTCAAATTTTATTCTCGTCTTTTTAATATTTCATCTCTTTTAATCACTTAATATTCATTTTCAATTTAATTTCGATATGTAAATTATATAAATTAAATAGATTATTATTTATTTTATTAAATCATTGACTCTTCGCTTTAAATTTGACATTTAAATTTTTTCATTAACCACAGAAAGCAAATGATTTAATCACATTTCTTTATTTTTCGATCCATTATTATCCATTTTTATAAATAATTTATGAAATAATTAAAGTGTCATTCAATCTGAATATGTCAGATTTCTTGCATATTTACTTAGCTTCTCTATTTTCAAATGAATTTTAATCACTCATTATTTTAAACCATTTTATATTTTTTCAAATGCAAATCTTTATTAAATGCTCATTTTATTTTTAATTTTAGGTGTGATTTACACTAAATAAATTGTTGTCAGCTGCTTTGCTTCGAGCTTTAATCCATCAATCTATATATATATAATTTCCATTTCATTCCATTCCTTTTATTTTTCTGACGTCTGACTTATTGAACTAAATAGAAATGGAATTATATTCGTTTTCAAAAATAGATGATAGATGGGACTTTAGCTTTCAAAGAAATTAAATATCATTAAATAAGGTAAGCGTTAATAAATTGAAATTTATGTTTTACTAATTTTAATTTTAACGAAACTTTTTAGTTTAGTCCAGTAAATTACAATCAACACATGGACGAGTAGATATATTCTTGGACCGTTGAAGAGGGTGTTACATTCAAGAAGACAAAACAATTTTTAAAAAATTATCTTGATTTATTTCAGAGTATTTTTGGCTTGGCTGACAAGTATGCGCAATTGAACTTGTTTCGGCTACAAAATGCCGTCATCAGAGCCAGGAACTGCAATTACAAGAATAGAATTACAATTTTTTTAATTAAATAAATCAACATGACACAATTTCTTTTAATTTTTCATGGTTTTTTGTAACAAAAATCCAGAATTAAAAATTCTCAATATATATATATACATAAATAATTCAATTTTACCTCTTAACTAAACTGTTGAAATACACATTAAGAATCGCCCAAAACATAAGGAATTCGTTTTTATTAGTGTAAAATATCTTCATTAATCTGAAAGATTATCGTTATTGGTTAAATTTGAACATTTTTATACGAATTTATAATGTTCAAATTTAACCAATAACGATAATCTTTCAGATTAATGAAGATATTTTACAATAAATAATATATATATAATTAAAATTTTTTCAAATTATAATTAGATATTTTTGAAGTACTATCATTAGAGTGTTCAAATAATTTTTTTAAGAAAAAAACTCGGAAAATAACTAGGGCACTCTGAGTACAAATCGGAGAAACATGGTTCGACTCCCGGCGGCACACCCTTATTTTTTCGGGAATATGAATTAATAAATATTTAATTAAAAGATGACATTATTTTTTTAATATATACAGTATATTCTGGCCATAGAAATCCTCTGAATATATATATATATATGAAAATTATTATGTGATCTTTAATTTTATCAACTTCCTTTGAAAATTTTATATTTAATCATTATGTTTGGCTGTACAGGGGTAGGTCAGGATGGATGTATCCATCCTTGTCATTGCGTAATGTCATTAAAATAAATAGTGATTCACTTTTTTAGGATTTTCTCAAAATTCTCTCAAACGATTTTGATTAAAATTCAAAAATCAATTATTTTTTAGAAACTCTTTCAAATATTTTCATTTTGACCTCAAAATTGTTTGAAGCACACTTTACTCTTGTACTTTATAAGAAAGATAGGAGAAATGCGTTCCCATGATTACAAAATACAATTTTTTCCCATGTTTATAAATTTTACATCTTGAATTCTAATATATTGGCGGAAACTAAATATATGCCGACACAAAAAATCTAGTGTGACAAGCACAGCACACAACTTTCGATTACCGAAGGAACTCACACCAGAGTCCAATTATAAGAGTTTGCAAATAAAATAGAAATTTTAGGAAAAAAAAAAATTAAAAAATCACTTTAGTTGCATATTCTTATTTTAAAATCATTTTGATTTATTTCGTTCATTCTTAATCAGGAAATGATAAATAACAGTTTCACAGTTTAAAACATTTTCTTAAATGTTAAATTTAATCCTCTTTATTATAATGTTGATTTTTTTAATTATATTTATTTTCGAACTTAAGGAATTAATTCTTATCCTTCTGCTATTCTTAAGTTTAAATTATAATGATACTTTTTCTTTTATTTTCAGATTGTTATCTGCTTGGGCCTCTTTGAAGAGATTTCCTCATTGCTGCTCTGACGTCTGTTCTTTAGAATATATAATTTTTTTCTTTAATTCAACAAAACAAGATGAATGCTTGAAGACTATAGAATTGAGTTGACCCAGAGCCTAAATATGATTGGAAATCATTTAAGATACTATTAATAAAATTGTCGAAGCTCCAGGCATCTTATTTATCGTTGAAAAAGAGATGACTCAACGGCCTCTTAGTGTTTAGTGACCGTAGGAAGACAGAGAAGTCTCAGCGACTGATTGCCTCCGAAATACCTGAGCCAAATGGCCATTGCACATCGAATGGATTTGCCGCCTCTGGTCTTTGACTAACAAGAGGGAAGTTGAGGAAGGAGTGAGATAAGAAAACCAACCGAAAGCCCACTCAATGGAACTACATCAAAAAGTGAGTATAAAAAAACTACACAAAAGAAATTGGGGAAATAACCAGCAAGTTTCCATCTCGTAAATTGATTTAGCAGATACAGTAGTTCTAACAACCTAATACTAATCACTAGTCTTTTGTAAAAATTGTTAATGAATGGAAAGGCTTTTTTTTACAACGCTTTTTTCATTCAGCGTTTTACTATCATTCTGCTACTTTTCTTTGCTATTTTAAACATTTTTATTTCATTACCATCCACTTAAAAAAAAAAAAATTTTAACAAAATTCATAAGCGTAACTTTATTTTATTTTGATATTGTATGGAGTGAATGAAGCCTTAGCGTTTGGATGTTCAAAATACTGTATTAGGAAAATTTAAATGAGGGGATGAAAACTTGCTGGCATTTTTTCCAATTTAGTTAGCAAATAAAAAAGAAAATCTAAAAATTAATGAGGTCTTTTAGTATTAAACAGAAATTCAATTATAAAACTTACAGAGAAAATAGATTTTATTCTTGAATAAAATTAAAAGATCACATTATTTTTTAATATATATATATATATATATATTCTGGAAGGTTTCCGCGACTGGATGTATGCGAAGATAAGTTTTCTCGGGTTGTGTCGCGTGTGTGTGTCACACGCGACACAACCCGAGAAAACTTATCTTCGCATACATATATATTCTGGCCATAGAAATGCTCTCTATATATATATATATATACAGTGCTTTAAGGTGATTTATTTTCACTTGGTTTTTTGATCGTAACTCCCATATTACTGTACCGATCGGATGAAATATTTTTTGCAGATATATAATACGCTTTTATGTTTATCAACAGAACCTTCCATTGATATTCGCCACTGCTCCATTGATATGTCGCATTTTAAAAAGGTTATAAAGAAAAAATTGAGAATTGAATGTTAAGGTGATTTAGTTCCACTTTAAAACTTTATTTATTTATTTTTCAACAATAATATTTTAACAACTCTAATATTTAATGGTCGGTCATTCAGTCACTTTTAATCTATTAATTAATTCATTTGGGAAGCTAAATATGCTGCTGCGACAGGATTCGATCCCAAGACAGTGAATAGCGATTTTCCGCTGGTCAACAGTGGGGAACTGTCAGCAATCGCGATAATGATCGCGGATGAGCTGCTTCTAGAGGTTCTTAATGAGAATGAGATCGGGCAAGTACGGAGGCCATTCCAAACTGGATATTTTGACTTGAAAGCCACTTCTTTGTTTGCGGACGCGTGAACATATGCATTAACTTGAAGAAAAGTTAAATTAACAAATGAATGCGGTTCAAATGTGACAATAAACTGCTCCTGAAATTATGAACAAGGTCCCTATGCTCAGAGTTGATTATCAGCGTCGTCGTGCTGATGCCCGTCAAACATGGAGTCATGAGTGGCTTACGATATGTATTGGGTTTATTAGTAAATTAAAAACAAAATGTTTTTTACTTTATAGATTGTTTAATCTGTCAAAAAGAAATTTAATTTGAACGGTCCTGAGGGCCTGGCACGATCTTCGAAACAAATCGCATAATTTTTTCTAAGTGCAAGTTCGGCTGCCTCATTCATGATTTTGCCAGCATTCTCAGCGTGGATGGGAGAATTAATTCAATTGAATATCAAAATATTCTTACAGGCAATTTATTGTCATATTTGAACCGCTTTCATTCTGTTAAAAAGCCAATTTTCAATTTTTCCATTATAACCTTTTTTAAATGCAACATATCGAAGGGAGGTTCTGTTAATAAACATAAAAGCGTATTATATATCTGCAAAAACAATTTCATCCCGATCGGTACAGTAATTTGGGAGTTATGATCAAAAAACCAAGTTTGAACTAATTCACCTTAATGCACTGTATATCATTATGTTTGGCTTTACAGGGATCAGGATGTGATTATTAAAATAATTCATTTATTATTATATTAATGAGATGACATCTTATAATTCTTTTATTTTAATATTTTGAAATATGCCTTTATAGCTATCATTGGATCCCGATGAGATCCTTTCGAGAATTGCTAACGTTAGCCATTTCTCTCGCCCAAATACAAACCTTATTTTCCAAAGTGTTTTTTCTTGAATTCTTTATCGAATTTTCGACATGAATCAAATATTTTCTCTATATATATATATATACATACGTATATAGGTAATATAAAGTAAAAATATTTGACTATATGTTATCTCATTTTGACTTCATTTTTAATATTATAAATAAATGAATTATTTATTTTAATTATGACTTATGAGAGTCTTTGTTCCTGCATCATCGACGACCTGACATGGAACACATAAACCCTGTGCCCTTTGATTTTAGGCCCCAATTATTTATATTACCAATTTCGATTTTCAATTATTATAAATATAAAAAAGAATACGATAGACTTATTTTTACCCAAATTTATTAAATAATAAATATTTTTTTCTTTTTAACAATATAATATTTTAATTTGTTTTCAGGGCCTCTCCTTTCGACAGCATCCAACTTACAGCCTGGGAAAAATAGAAAAATGGAAATTAAATCATCAATAATTATACAGTAAGTAAATAAACTATGCTTTTCCGATTGAATAATAAAATACATATATATCTTAAAATTTTATTTAATATTTAGATATTGTTATGTTTAAATGAATGATATAATTAATTATTTTTATTTTGTTTCAGATCTTCACCTTTGTTCTGGTGTAAGTCGAAGTCAGCTAAAATATTCACCCT
The DNA here is from genome assembly GCA_023213315.1 of Euborellia annulipes. NCBI lineage: Eukaryota > Metazoa > Arthropoda > Insecta > Dermaptera > Anisolabididae > Euborellia > Euborellia annulipes. The sequence goes on from JAKCPI010031177.1 coordinate 23,668, forward strand.
AATTTTCATCAAATAGAAGCCAAGTACCAACACCTACAGGATGTAAGTATAGCAACAAGGAATAAAAAAATCCTTTATATGTATATAGATTTATTACGAAAAAATAATTAAAAACTATATATGGTACTAGTCAAAAACTGAATTAAGTAGAAAATAAATCAGCGGATTGATTGGTTAATTTATTTAGCAAATATTTAGGATTGCATAACGCATTCCACCTTCAGTGTTTCAAATAATATAAATGTGGAGCTTGATTGTAAATGATAAAATATGATTTGAGAAGTGATTCTGTTTATGGTGAGGGTAAGTCACTGAGAAAAAATTTAATTTTTTTATACGATACAAACATACTACAAAATTATATATACTTTGTAGTGTCCCACAGGGCAAAAGGACGTTAGTGAAAATGAAGAACGAAAATGAGACACTAACCCTTGGGAGTATCCGCCTGTGTAAGGGAACCCGCCAAGGGTGAGTTGAAATTATTTAAGATAAATTTTTGACTGACATTTAAAGTTAAGGTGTTAAAAGAGAGTGAAATTTGAGGCCAACAAATATATATAGTTGGCGAGAAAAAATTGTGAATGAATAATAAGAACTATGTAAAATATGAATAGTAAAAAATTATACAGTATAAATGAATAAACACACTCGACCTCCGTCATCAAACTTTTGTTTTTCATTAACTAAAATTATTCCTGACTCCGAGGGCAGCCATTCTAAATTGGCAACTGAAGTCCAGGGGGGTCTCTCGTTATTCCAACGGCCCCTGGAACTTTCAGTGAGAGCTCCTCCACTCTCATCGGAGTCCGGACTCAACAACTTAATCATCAAAAAGTTATCCTCACCTATACATGTATAGAATGAAAGAATCATATTTTATTATTATCATGCACTGTCCACTTTTATTTAATTTGAAGTTGTGAATATGGAATGCTTTAAGCCAGTGCTTCCCAAAGTGGTCTATATCGACCCCCTGGGGTCCATGTGACATTTTAATATAATATAGAACTAAAATAAATTACAGTATGATTTGGTTAAATGAATATTTTATTGGAAATAAAAAATTTTTAATTGTTTTAATTCTTTGTTCTAGGATCTCTATCAAATAAGGAATTCGTAATCACAAGGAATGGATAAATCGTGAGAAAAGCAGCTGCAAAAAAAAAGGTAAAATCTACGTTTTAATTTTCACTTTAATCCAATTTCTTAACACCATTTTAAGAATCTCTGTTTTCAAAAGTTTTCTTATCATTACTATATGGACCCTGGTACGCATTAGTGTGTCAAGCGCCAGCTGACGAGTTTTGAGAAAATTAACATTAAAGTTTTTTGTTTTCATTGGATTATATATAATTTTTTTTGTCAATTGTGCAAGTAACATTAAAATTTATAAATATAAAATATAAATTTTTTAGGACATAGTTCATAAAAAATACTATTAATTATAGCATTTGAAACAATATTCCGTGCTTAACCGCTTGACACACTAATGCATAACAGGGTCCATATATATATATGCCTATATACAGGGATGGGCGTTAATCAGTTACATGTATTTGAAATACAAGATACCAAATACAATATTAATTGGTATCTTGTAACTCGTTACAGCATTGGCAAAGTAATTGGTATCTTGTATTTCGTTACATTTTTTAGTAATTGGTATCTGAAATTCGAGATACCAAATACTTTTTTTTTTAATTTGCCGCCGTATAAAAAGTCTTGCAGAGGGAGCTGAAATCGTTTTAATTTATTTAATATTACTGTATGTAATCGTCGTGTGGGTTCTCTGCTCCGGATCTTAGTAAAAACCAGTAACGAGAAGTCAATCAATCCGCCAAATTTTCACTCTTCGTTAAAAAACTTTTTTGCTTTCTTCTTTCAACCAGCTCTCAACGACTAAATCTTTGTTCTTCTGCCCCAGTTGAAAGATTGTTTTCATTTGCGGGTTTATTCATTCTCCATCAAGTTCCAGATTATCCGACAAAACTTTTGAAAACTTGGTTTTTTGAAACCTTTTCATATTTTTATAAATAAATTTTTTTTAGTGTCATGAATAATTTTATTGTTTTCGATTTTCCAAAGGTATTCTCCAATATAAGTTTAGCTGCCACTTTCCTAAACTAAATTTATTTAGGGTTCCAGATAGAGCCCTGCACGGGCCGATTTTTTTTTGGCCCAGACCGGCCCGTGTCCGTATTTTTTTTTTGACTTCCCGCCCGTACCCGGCCCGTAATTTTTTACCATTCTTCAGGCCCGCCCGGAATTTTTTCAAACCCGCCCATTCCCGCCCGAGATTTAGTGAATGAATGAACGAATGTCTAGCAATTTTTAAATAAAATTTCATTTGCATGCCCGTCCGCCCGAACCCGTTTATTTAGACTTGCTACCCTCCCGTATCCGCCCGTAATTTTTTTTATGGCCTCCAAGGCCCGCGGGCCGGGCGGGTAACGGGCCTACGGGCCAACCCGTACCCGTGCAGGGCTCTAGTTCCAGAATTACCCCTCCAAAAAGTATTTTAAAATCAAGGAAAAATTTGTTTGTAATTGGTATTTTCAATGTATTTGAAATACGTAATTGGTATCTTGTATCTCGTTACACAAACCCGTGAATAATTGGTATCTTGTATTTCGTTACAAAAATCTGAAGTAATTGGTATTTTGTATCTCGTTACTCAAAATCGAGTAACTTGCCCATCCCTGCCTATATATAATACTTCGATAATATCTTATAAACTGAAAATTTAATTATTCTCATTTAATTTAATAATAAATATACTTTAATAGTAAAAGAATGCAATAAATACTTAATTTAAAATGATTTTTCTCTATCACGGTTACAGCATTAGACTATGAAATATTTAAAAAGATCTATTAGTTAGCAAATCAACCTTATTCAATCATTTTCTATATTAATTACTAATAAAATACTTTTTATATAGAAAAAAAAATCGAATGAAAAGACATTTAAAATATTATGTGTCTCTAATCATATCTAATAGATTTTTTCTACTTTTTCAGGCTCAAAAGGCCAAACGTAGTGACCGGGAATGAAGTTGGGGAATGAAAACTTCGCTGCATCATTTGATTCCATTAAAAAAAAAAAACAACAGGCTGATCGTGCAAGAATATCTAATGAAAATGGAAACAGCGCGTCTTTTTCTAACACTTCTTAATTTGTAAGTAGTTAAACGAGTAATGTATCATTATATATTTGTCTGTAAGCACATCAGTTCTCGAAAACGGCTCTAACCATTTTTTTTTTTTTTTTTCAAATTTTAAATATATACTATTTTCGGTACGAAAATGAAATTACGCTATCTCATCTTTGGGAAAATTCGGGTACTAGTAGTTTTTCCAATTTTCTCGAAAATTTTCTTTAAAGATTTCTTTGAAATTTTAAATATTTACTATTTCCGGGATACTATACAAATTCCGTTTGAGAAACCTCGGGTACTAATACTTTACTGATGTACTTTTTTAGTTTTTTCCAATTTTATATAAAAAATAA
>JAKCPI010031178.1:0-27466 GCA_023213315.1 Euborellia annulipes
TGTTCCGCGAAAAAATGTTCGCGGCGACAAAAAAATGTTGGTTCCGCGAAAAACAAAAATGTGCCGCGGCGGCGAAAAAATTTTCGGTTCCGCGGGCGAAAAAATTGGCGTCTCTAAAAAATTAAATATTTTTCCGGACGGGGAAAAATTTCGGTGCCGCGAAAAAAAGCAAAAAAAATTCGGCGTCTCTAAAAAGAGGTAAAATATTTTTTTCCGGACGGGAAAAAATTTTAGGTTCCGCGGGAAAAAATCAATGTGCCGCGGCGGCAAACTTTGGTTCCGCGGCGGCAAATTTCTGTGCCGCGGCGGCCAGCGCTTGGTTTCGCGGCGGCAAATTTCTAGTTCCGCAGGCGGTAAAAAATTTTTACCGGCTTTCGAGAAGAAAAACGGTTTTTTCATTATCGGAGGTCGGTAATGAGAAATCCTTTACCAAATCCAGCCCTATGGCACAGGAGTGCACAGATTTGCATCTACCTTACAGAAAGCCATATGGTTGCTTGGTTCACCGGCAAAAATTTCCCACTAGTACTTATTAAATGTATATTTTTAAAGTGATAAACCTCTAAATCCGGATTATTTGACTAGTTAAATATGGGACCAAAAGACAAGTTAAAAAAAAATCTAAGAAATTTACTAATTTGTTTTTTTTTTATATAGGTCTAGGGCTTATCATTTTTTTTCTATTTACCAAATCATACAAAATATTACGTTAATAATATCTAATTCATTCGTATATATCGTATTAATATTTAAGGAAAAAAAAAAATCTCAACTCTTCTTTTTCTCCACTTTTTCAACCATTATCATATTTAATTTTAATAAAACTTTTTTTTTAATTAAAACGATATATTATTTTTTTTTTAATTAAATGGGTGTTTATGAGAGAAGTTTAGAAACTTGTTGGATAAAAAAATTACGGAATAGTCGTCTGAAGGGACAAAAAAAAAAAAAAAATAGACCAAACATTCATTTTTTTTATCTAAACCATTATCTTAATAAGACAAATAATATTAAGGCAAAAACAATTATTTTATTATATTTTAATTGAATTTTAATGTCTATTTCCATTTAAAATTGCTCTTTTTGTATGTTATATTTTATCAAAACGATTTAACTAAAATAAAATCTCTCTCTCTACTTCCCTTGTTTTTAGTTTTAGTAATGTTTTAATTAATTATTAGAAAAATCCTGAAATTAATTTGATTGAACAAAAAACATGAATATTATGTAAATATATAGAAAGTAGGGTCCGACCGAAACAAGATTTTCAGCCGAAACCGAAACCGAATATTCGGCCTCAACCTTAGTTTCGGCCGAAACCGTAATCGAAACCGAAACTTGTATTTTTTTTGAAATTTTTTTCCCTCCGTGAAAATCATTTTACCTTTTTTTTAGGGAGACAAAAATTTTTTCTCCTTCAAGTGCAAATCATTTGACCTTTTTTTTTAAGACTCAAGTTTCGGCCGGCCGAAAGTTTCGGCTACTTTTTGGCCGAAACCGAAACTACGGCCGAAACCATGATTTTTGGCCGAAACCGAATATTCGGTCGGTTCCTAATAGAAAGTATTGCATTCATTTCAAAAAATTCGATGTCGAGATTTTTATGGAAATACAAATTTCCTCTGTATGGGCCATTTATTTTAGTACACACTTTTGAGAATAGCGTTAGTGCTCTCTTTAGAGAATAGGCCTTTGTTTCAATCCGAATTTTATATTATCTATTTAAATTTTCTATTTAACTTAATAATACCTTAATTAACTAGGTAGAGCATTGTTTGAAAAAAGATGGAATTTTTTCAATCAACGCTCAAATAGATTTTGCCCACAAACTCAACTCGTATCTTAATAATATTAATATATGAAATTTATTTTTGAATTATTTTCAGATCAAAATAAAATGTTGAACTTGTTAATTTTGCATATAAAATTTAGTGTTCTTTCCAAAATTTTTCTTATCTTAGAATATTTTTTTCTGCTGGGGGGATATGGGCCTATGGGATTAGAACCCAGAATCTCTATCGCTGCAATATTGTCAATATTTTGCAAGATTTGTAATATTGCTGCAACATTGGCAATATATACAAGATTTCCAATATTGTTGCAATATTTCAAACTGTCTGGGTAAAGTAGGGAAAGGGTAATTTAAATAGCAGTTTGATTAGCACTTTTTTTTTTTTTTTATTTAAATTAATTTGGCAAAGAGCGTTAGCCATCTTGCCAATTTTCCATTTAGTTTACAATTTTAGTATAAGAAAAATAAGATAAATAATGGTCAGTCAGATATTTGGAAAGATGAGATATTCATATTTTTGATGACTTCTTCAATATTTGATATTATTTTTTTGTTATTTGGTGATGATAATTCAGATGATATTGAAGGATGACTATATGCAAAAATTTTATCCAAAATATGGAAAATTATTTCTTTTAGTGTGTTTGTATTATTTAGGTAAACAGGATGTTGAGTCAACGGAACTTGTGGTATATTTAATGAGTTTGATATATTTTGAGAAGAATGGAATGGAGTACTTGTTCTACTGTTGTGTGGGACATGTTAGCACTTGATTTCAGTTTTAAAAATAAAGCCTAAATAAGAATTAAATATTTTTTATTTTTCAAATGACCTAATCAATTGATATAAAATTCCAATATCAATTATTAATCTTTTTTAATTAGACAACCATTTTTATCTGTTTGAAATTCCGTTAGATCTTTTTACTTCCTTTCGGCTTTTATCATTAAATTTTCTTGTTTTAAATTAGGATTATTAAATTAAAATCGCAGAGCAAAATAAATTAAGATTCTGTTTTTGTTGGTTTATAAAATTTAAACCATTTATTATCTAGATGTTGAATTTCAAACGGGCTGAGTTTTCGTTACTAGATATATGTTTAGGGCAACCGGAAGAGTTGAAGGGATGAATAATATCCTCAAACAAATTGACATCGACCCGGAGAAGCCAGAGTATTTCCTGGACAGGTTGCTTGTTTAATTTAGTATATTGTATTATGATTTGGAAGCTCGCTAAATAGATTATACTATTTTATTTCGGAAATACATTGAGAAAAGTAGAAAGGAATTTCTGAATTGTGTTGTTGGTTAAGGGATGAATTTGTTTAAAAAGCCTCAGATTATATCATCATTATCATATTTATCCTCTTATGTCATGCCTAAAAAAACTCACTTATCGGCTGTTTACCGAAAGGTTTTTCCCAACATTCCTTTACGAGGTATATTTTTTGTCCAATCGATCTTATTATCTAAAATAAAATCGTTCCATGACGGTTAGTCGGAGGAAAAATAAAAAATCTGGTGTGACTGTTCGCACAGTACACAACTTTAAATTACCGAAGATAAGAGAAAGTTGTGTTCTGTTTTTGTCACATCAGATTTTTTGTGTTGCCATAGGTATATTTAGTTCCGACATTTAAAATAAAATTTATACACATAAAAAATTAATTTTCTTTCCTATGAAGTACAAGAGTAAAGAGGGCTTCAAAAAATCTTGAGAGCAAAATGAGAATACATTTTAAAGAGCAACTAAAAAATAATTTTTGAATTTTAATCAGAAACTTTAGAGCCAATTTTGAGAAAATCGAAACAAACTGAAAAAGTACATCAGTAAAGTATTAGTACACTTCTGCCGATTTTGTTCAAAAGCTTCGTGTCACGTGTCAGAGGGGTGCCTAACTTTAAATACGTTTTTTCTAAAGTAATTTCACAAACATTTTTGTAAACAAAACATTTGATGCGAAGAAAAATAAACTCCTTTAGGGATTTAGGATAAAAAATTGCATAATTTTCTGTATTCTTTGTCATTTTTTTCTCCTTGTTTGGCTCTTCTTCTCAATATAAAATTTGAATTTTAAAATAGTATATCGTATAATATTTAAAGGAAGGAATATCCTATTATCAATTTTGGAGTTTGTTAAATCCTCTTTGGAATTCCCCCTCTAAGTCTAGCCTAGGTTTGATTATGAAATTGTCCTCCGGGACGATAGCCATTATTTAAAGGGTCAATAGACAAATAAGTAAATATTTGCTCTCCTTTGGGGTTTGATTTATCGGTTTGTTCTGTCTCTATACAATTTATATATCAATGGAAAATGATCTTTCTAAATTTGGAATAAATACATTTTCTATTTAATATATTTCTGATAATTAGGGCAGATACAAAAATACACAGAAAATTTTAAAAATATGCACTAATTTTATTATTTCATTAAAGGGGTTCAGGAGGGTAGATGTTATGCATGTTTTTCCCGATGAGAGGGCGTTGTGTGTCTTAAAAAGAAATCCAAAAAAAAACACCTATTACAAAAATTTGCCAAGAGATGTCAGAATGGTAACTAATAATTTAATGAATTCATTGATCTTTTAAGAATGAATAATTTATAAATGTTATTATATATTATGTATCTTTTATAAAAGCATATACATATATAAATTTAGGCCAGATATAGGCTAATATTATAGAATATCGGCTATTAGACTAGCTTGCCATCTTTTGCAAGAGTGCTGAACTATTAGACCCATAATTTAAACATTTTTTTTTTATTTCGTTTTAAGGTCTTTTTCGGCATCGGCCATTTAGACCCCGTCTCCATTTATTTCAATTGATTGGTGTCTAATTCAACTTTGAAATGATCCAACAACGAGAATTTATTTTCTATTTATTATTAACTCTCCCTCCTGTTAATAAATTTATTGTCCGTTTAATCTTGTTCCTCTTTATTTGCACTTAGGGGATATCGAAACATGTAAGCCCACAGGGAAATAGGAAAGTCTAATTTCATCGGCATCTAAAAAAATTTATTCCTCCCATTTGCTATCATATTTCCTCTCAAGCGAAAAAGGGAACATTATTAACTCTTGTAATATTTTCTTAAAGATAAATTCCTTCCTAAAAAAAAAATGTTAGAAGCATTATAAATTTATTGATAAGCTTTCCTTTCCTCCCAGCCGGAAGAATTTTTGATGTTACTTTATTAAACATTTATTTCCCTCCGATAATGGTTCCTTATATTGAGAAATGAATCTCATAAAAAGTAACTCTTAAATTTTTATTGGAATAATTTTTTTTTAAACAATCAATAAAAATTTTATTTTATTAATTATTTTTAATTTTATTAAAAATTTTGATAAAATATATAGTGAAATGATTATAACTCGATATGGCTGATGTGAATGTATTCAAGGGATGATAATTAGGCAGCCAAACACAAAAAAACAAAATTTTTTATTTTTCTCTGTCGACGTTTCGAACGCTCATCGCGCTCATCATCAGGACCTACGGTCAACACTGTATACGAATGTTCAGAATGCTAAAGTCAGGGAAGTTATAATTAAACGTTGGGCAAAAATTAGTCAACACACTCGTTTAACACAGGCCTTGTTTTTGGAAGGGGTAGATATAACTATGGATGCTAATTTCTTCGAATTTAATGAAAAATTTTATAAGCTGACGTCTGGACAAAGCATGGGAAACAGTACAGCCCCATTTTATGCGAATTTGGTTTTAGAAGATTTGGAGGAAGAAGTAGTGAGACAATTGGGTTTGGTTTTCTTTTTGCGATACATGGATGACTCAGTCTGTAGTGTGCCGAAAGAAAAAATTAACTTTGTCCTAGACAAGTTACATACTTATGATAAAAATCTGAAATTTACGGTAGAAATAGAACAGGAAGGAAAAATAAATTTTCTGGACACTACGTTAATTAGACAAGAAGATGGTAGTATAATATTAGACTGGTACCGCAAACCAACCCAAACGACTAGAATTATTAATTTCTACTCTCAACACCCCTACAATCAAAAAATAAATTCCATAAAAAATTTTATATATAGAATGACAAAAATTAGCAACCCTATTTTCTGGGATAAAAATTTCAATATAATTAGAGAAATCTGCCGGGAAAATCAATATCCTAAAAATTTAATCTATAAGCTATACAAAGAACAAAAGGAGAAGAGGGAGAGAAAACCTGTGAATGAGAACATTTCAGAAGAGAAAAAACCAACATATTTTGCAATAGATTTTTATCCGGGGTTGAGCCACCAACTCAAAAATATTTTATCAAACGAGATGATAAAAATAGCATTTAGCCCTGCGAACACTATGAGTGCAATCTTCAACCAAAAGAGCGTGATACCGAAGGGCGAGCGGGCAAACGTAGTATATAAATTAAATTGTACTGGCAATAATATAGAAAACTGTTCAACTATATACATAGGTACCACAAAACGGAAATTATCTCAACGAATAAGAGAACACGAATTGTCAATAATAAATAAAAAAGATAAAACGGCACTAGCCCGCAACGCCTTGGAAAAAAAGCATATTTTTGATTTCGGGGGTTTTGAAATTGTGTATAGTGACGATAATTATTTTAAAAGACATTTCATCGAAATGGTAGCTATTAAAAAATATAAAAACCAGGCATGTAATTTTAGAACAGACATCCAGTTCCTAAACGTATGCTACGAAAATCTAATTGATTTGCTAAAATTATGACATAATAATAGTCAGAGTTTATTTATTTGTATAATTTAATTAGCCGTGAAATATTATTACTTTGTCCCCATTCAATTAGTTAAGAATTCTAAAAATATAAAAATTAAAGAGAAAAAAATTTTGTTGTGTAAATTTAGAAACATTAAATATTTAAATAACTAATCGGTCAGCAGAGAATTTCATTCGGTTAAAAAACAGCAAACGCCTAACTAGAATTGTAAAATAATTTATAAAAGGCCTATCTTGTAATTTTGTTGTGGAATCCTTTGTTGTTTACAGTTGTTAAAATTCTTATAGATATTCATATTATTTGATGTATCATCAGTATTTATTTGTGTATCAATATCTATATATGATATGCTATATCCATCTAAGCTTATGACTTTTCTATCTGTAAGTAATTATACTCTGATACAATATTGTCTATGTAAATCTTTTTAATATATGAATAAATAATATTTGTTGACCGTAGGTCCTGATGATGAGCGCGATGAGCGTTCGAAACGTCGACAGAGAAAAATAAAAAATTTTGTTTTTTTTGTGTTTGGCTGCCTAATTATCATCCCTTGAATACATATAAAATATATAGTTGCTATTCTTGTTACATAATTTATTATTATTTATTTATTTATTTTTATTTTTTGAAGTTTTTGTAGTAAAAATCACTTCATTCTCTTTGATCTTTAATTAATCGAGCTAATTAATAAATTTGTCTTTAAATTAGAATGAGCTTACTGCGAGAGAGCAGTTGAGAATTCAATTAAATCCACACTTTTGGTTATGACCCCTTGTGGAATTAGTGGCTTTACCACCGTACTTGGTTAATAAATTTAACATAGGAAGCTAATCATTCGCTTGGCAGCCTCGAAACCCACTCGCCCAAAAATCCTCAGATTATTCTAATTTGCTCTTAAATATTACTTAACTTGTTCGTTGCAATTAAGAATTTTTGATCAAAGGCCAATTCAATTTAATGGACTCAGGGGTCGATAAGGTGTCGATACGCACAAGTGATAAATAGAAAGGGAGGGTATATTGTTTAATTGTATTGTTAGACTAGGCGTTCATAGCGACGCAGACGTTCGTACAGTCGGCGCCACAAATGCCTGATGTGCTCGAGAGTGGAGCCTTGAGCTTAGTCAACCAAACCAACTGAAAGGTGCTAAGATTAACCCAAAGCCTCCGCTCTCTAGCACCCAGGTGTCCAAACTTTCTGCCGCAAAATGCCAAATTAAAGTATTTCTTTGTAGTTAGGGTTAAAATTTGTCACACCAATTACAAGCAGTGATTGTATGTCATCATCTGATAAATTTGCCCTGTACTTTGATTTCAAATACTTCATCCTGGAAAATGTTTGTTCGCACTTACAGGTAGTTCCAAACATAGAAATAAATTTACAAGCAAATTGTTTTAAATTTGGAAACTCTTTTGTATCCAAATATTTATAAAAATCGACCAAGTTTCCTTCCTCGTAGGCTATTTATTCTTGATTTGATCTTTAGCTTGAAGATCAATCAATAAAACTGACTTGGAATTTAGGTAACATTGCAGTCATTTTGATTGTAAAAAATCTGGTGTGACTGGCGCACAGCACACAACTTTCTCTTACCTGCGGTAAGAGAAAGTTGTGCACCGTGCTGGTCACACCAGATTTTTTGTGTCGAGATATATTTAGTTTCCGCCAATATATTAAAAATTTAAGATGTCAAAATTATAAACAGGGAAAATATTTATATTTTGTTTCCATGGCAACCATTTCTCCTATCTTTCCTATGAAGCACAAGAGTAAAGTGTGCTTCAAACAATTTTGAGGGCAAAAGGAGAATATACATTTGAAAGAGCATCTAAAAAATAATTGATTTTTGAATTTTAAACAAAATCGTTAGAGCGAATTTTGAGAAAATCGAAAAAAACTGAAAAAGTACATCAGTAAAGTACTAGTACTCTTTGGCCGATTTTGATTAAAAGCTTATTTTTCCGGTCCCGGGAGGTGTTTAACTTAAATATAAAATTTCAACCTCCTAGCTCAATTCCTTCATGCTTAAAAGTGAACACAGACACACACACAGACAGACAGACCATGTCGCGAAAACCACTTTTTTGGATTCAGGGGACCTCAAAACGTGAAGATCCATCAAAATCTCGACATCGAATTTTTGACATGAATCCAATACTTTCTCTCTATATATATATTACATATATACATAGGTAAGAGAAAGTAAAATAAAATTTTATGTGTATATGTTCCCCCATTTTTATTTTTTATTTATTTTTTTTTTTTAAATATTTTTCTCATTCACACTCACATTCACACAATCTTTTCGGCAACTCAGGCCATATAAGACCTTGACGATATCCGATATTGATTAATATACATAATGGGAGTCCAGGCATTCTTAATTAAGCCATTTGGTATCCAAATGGCTTAAATAAAATCATCGGACTGCCTGGGATCCGAACCCGCGACTCTTGGTAAATTTATATTATTCCAGTATTTATTAATTCATATACCCGAAAAAAGTAGGGGTGTGCCCCCGGGAGAGGCCACCGAGTACAAATTGGAGTATCCGTGGTTCAACTCACGGCGGCACACCCCTACTTTTTTCGGGTATATGAATAAATACTAGAATTATATAAATATCTCTCGCGGCTTATTAAGACTTTTCATAATTCTAATTTAAATTATAGGTATTTAAAGATAAACAATTTGTTTTTTTAATTTTGAGATAAAACTTGATATGTAATGTACATGAATGTAGTGGATCTAATTTTATTTATGCTAAATAGAAGACCAGAAAGCTCAAATTTATTAAAATTGTATTAATATGAAATTGGTTCAATAAAATGAAATTGTTAACTGATTGATTGAAACACAAATGAGATTTCATTTCGGGAAATGCCATCCTACGTACATAGAGTATGTCACTTGCGCACGCCTGGTTTTGAACCCCATCAACTCCCTAATTCTCTCATCAATAAACCAAAAAATAAATCATTTAGAAACCCATCCATTTGATTTATTCAAATTTGATATAATCGGATTACAGAATATCTATTGGTTATACGATAGAGATTATTTTGAGTACTTTTTTACCTCATAAAATATAACTATAGTCACATACTGTTCTACATATTTTTTTTCAATTTTATAATATTAGGAAACTTAGGCAATGCTAAATTTTGTCGTTTTTGAAATTAAGTGATGGATAATACAGTAATTAGTACCGTACTACTATACTCTTAAGCCTGACTTAAATAGCAAATTTTTTCTTAGGACATATTTTGTTTTTGGAGATATTATAATCAAAATTAAAACTCAGACAAAAATTTTAGGCAAAATTTTTCAGTGGTATTGGACCATCCCCCCCCCCAATTGAATAAATTTTATTTATTTATTTTTATAATTTCTAACACCGTTTAAAATACATATTTTCCCTCATTTTATATCATTTTTTTTTTTTTTGGATTTCGGAGAGGGAGAAGGAGGTTTAGGCCCGTCCATATCCATCACCCCTAAAATAGATATTTGGAGGATCATATTTTTGGGTTTCAGAGGTCCTTAAAAACTTCTATTTACAATGTAATTTCGATTTTTTTTTCAATACTTTTCTAATACACCCCTTTCTTCTCTTTGGAACCACGGATTCTCCAATTTGTACTCCCCCTAGGGAGGCTCGGACTAGTCTAAGGGGAGGTGCGAATATTAGCCACAACGAGAGATTTTCCAAATGATTGCTAGTTTTATAAAAAAAAAAAATAAGAATAAATAAAAAAACTATTTTATATCAATTTATATTTTTTAGCATTAAAAATTTTGGTTTTTTTTTATTAATATTTTTTTTATTTTGATTATTATGTAAAATCTAGGGGGGGACGCCACATACGATTAAATATTTTTAAGGGAGGCGTTGTAACATAAAGTTTCGAAACCACTGATTTAATTAGTAAAAAAATAGTTGAAAATCTTACCAGTTATTTTTAAACAGAATATGAAATGAAACTGCCCTTTTCAGAGCCCTTTAAGATAATGCAACTCCAGTTTGTTTAATTTTGTAATTTATTTTACTTTCTCTTACCTATGTATATATGTAATATATATATAGAGAGAAAGTATTGGATTCATGTCAAAAATTCGATGTCGAGATTTTGATGGATCTTCACGTTTTGAGGTCCCCTGAATCCAAAAAGTGGTTTTCGCGACATGGTCTGTCTGTGGGTGGGTGGGTGGGTGGGTGGGTGGGTGTGTGTTCAATTTTAAGGATGAAGGAATTGAGCTACGAGGTTGAAATTTTATATTTAAGTTAAACACCTCCCGGGACCGGAAAAATAAGCTTTTAATCAAAATCGGCCAAAGAGTACTAGTACTTTACTGATGTACTTTTTCAGTTTTTTTCGATTTTCTCAAAATTTGCTCCAACGATTTTTTTTAAAATTCAAAAATCAATTATTTTTTAGATGTTCTTTAAAATGTATATTCTCATTTTGCGATTGAAATCTTCTGAAGACCACTTTACTCTTGTATTTCATAGGGAAGATAGGAGAAATGGTTGCCATGGTAACAAAATATAAATATTTTCCCATACTTATAAATTTTACATCTGAATTCAAATGTTCCGTACTGTCGGGAACTAAATATATGTCGACACAAAATCTGGTGTGAAAGCACAGAACACAACTTTCGATTACCGAAGGTAAGAGAAAGTTGTGTGCTGTGCGCCAGTCACACCAGATTTTTTTACTTTCTCTTACCTATGTATATATGTAATATATATATAGAGAGAAAGTATTGGATTCATGTCAAAAATTCGATGTCGAGATTTTGATGGATCTTCACGTTTTGAGGTCCCCTGAATCCAAAAGTGGTTTTCGCGACATGGTCTGTCTGTGTGTGGGTGGGTGGGTGTGTGGGTGTGTGTGTGTTCAATTTTAAGCATGAAGGAATTGAGCTATGAGGTTGAAATTTTATATTTAAGTTAAACACCCCCCGGGACCGGAAAATAAGCTTTTAATCAAAATCGGCCAAAGAGTACTAGTACTTTACTGATGTACTTTTTCAGTTTTTTTCGATTTTCTCAAAATTTGCTCCAACGATTTTTTTAAAATTCAAAATCAATTATTTTTTAGATGCTCTTTAAAATGTATATTCTCATTTTGCGATTGAAATCTTCTGAAGACCACTTTACTCTTGTATTTCATAGGGAAGGATAGGAGAAATTGTTGCCATGGTAACAAAATATAAATATTTTCCCATACTTATAAATTTTACATCTTGAATTCAATTGTACCCTACTGTCGGAAACTAAATACATGTCGACACGAAAAATCTGGTGTGACAAGCACAGTGCACAACTTTCGATTACCGAAGGTAAGAGAAAGTTGTGTGCTGTGCGCCAGTCACACCAGATTTTTTATTAATTACATTTAAAAAAGAAATCAATTAAAATAGATTAAATAGATTCTCTATTTGATGACGTATCTTAATCATATTATTTATTTTATTACTTTCTCTTATTTTTTTTTTTTGGTTTTTTGAAAATAAATCTTCTACGATCATAATAACAGGAAAGTAAAATAATTTGAACGTTTTAAAAACTCCAAAATTAATTACATATTTAGAAAAATTATGCAATGTTTATTTTTCTTTCAACTCTTCACTTATGTTTTCTTTCACTTATCTCAGACTATTTTTCTATCTAATGGCATATCTTTGTGAAGAAAATTCTTTTTGGTCCAACAAAAAAAATACTTATTTGTTATCCAAATTGACTTAGTATTTGGCACGCTCCTAAAGGGAAGCAAAATAATAAAAAGGAAAAGGCAATGAAAAAAAATTGTCTCTAGTTCTATAGTTAAGTTTCAAATTAACAAATATACGGGTCAGAAAATTTAAACTTTAGTATTCTACAAAGTGTCCCCGCATCCCGCATTTAACTTGAACATAATAATTGTAATAAATTTTAAAAATCTATCAAAGCTTTTTAAATACTCAATATAAAGTTTCTATTCTAACCCCTGATCGAATCCCTCTTATGACACAATTTAAACTCTGAATTATCATTTTTTTTTTTTTTTTATAAAAGTTCAAGCTTTATTTGCCATAAAGCAAGAGGTGTATATTTCCGTGAACGTATTTTCAATTGGCAAATATTCAACTCTAAAAGGGCCTCAGGTCAAAGGTCAC
Source organism: Euborellia annulipes (assembly GCA_023213315.1). Classification (NCBI taxonomy): domain Eukaryota; kingdom Metazoa; phylum Arthropoda; class Insecta; order Dermaptera; family Anisolabididae; genus Euborellia; species Euborellia annulipes. The sequence goes on from JAKCPI010031178.1 coordinate 12,696, forward strand.
TTGAATTTTTTACATCATTAGGGCACTTCTCTAAGCCCTGCTACTGAAAAATAAAAAATATCACTTTAAAATCTATATTGAACCTAAGGGGCTGTAGGAAGGGTGTCTAAACGTATTAAAAAAAAAAAACTAGACTATTATAAGGAATTTTTCAATGCGGTTTTTTTTTAATGAATTATATTCATAAGGGATTATTGTAACAGAAAGTATATAATTTTTTTAATGGCTTATTAAAAAATTAAGCAAATTAAATTTTTTTTGTTATCAAGCTAATACAGCAAACCATCTGTTCCAATAATCTTTAATTTTTTTTTTTTATTTTAAAATGAATTTATTGTTATTATTAATCACATATTAATTAAGAAAATTTAAAATAACATTAGTAGATATATTTAAAAATTATATGTCGAATACTGTAGTTCAGCACTCTTACAAAAGATGACAGGCTAGTCTAACAGCCGATATAGTATAATATTAGCCTATATCTGGCTTATATTTATTTATATATTATAATAAAGCTGCAACGACGTTTTTAGATTAAGGTACAATGAGGGACAATATTAAGTCCCACCCATGCGTTTTCTACTTGTGATTATGTCATTGTTTTGATAAAAGAAAATGAAAATCTTGGTTGGAAATTTTCTAGGTTTGAACCATGAAAGTTTCCATTAAAAAATATACAATATTTCTTTAAAAACAATAAAATAATTACAAGTAGAAAACGCATGGATGGGACTTAGTATTGTCCCTCATTGTACTTCTAGACCACCTGGAGATAGAGGGTTTTTTGCATTCGATTCAGAATTCTCTAAAACTAACTAGAAAAATCCAAAATCTTAAAAAACTTAAAAATTAATTATTGCAGCAAAATTTTTATACGAGGGTGTGTCAAAAAATAACAGGAATTATTCTTTTTACTAGAAAATGCTTACTTTTATTCAAATTCCATTACAGATCTTCAAAGTAATCCCTCGAACAAAATACGATTCCAGTGTTCATGTCACTGTTCAAAACACTTCCTGAAGTCCTTCCTTTTTGATACTCTGTTGACTACACCCGAAATTTTGTTGTTTAGTTTGCCATCATATGGCGGATAAGGAATCGTACTGTTACTGTGAATTACTATTGTGAAGTATTGAAGGGGCCAATAAAAAGGAAAATTGCAGCAAAAAGACCCCTCAAATGGGACCCTTCATTAGGATAATGCACCGGCAAGGACTCAAGAAACAAACACTGAATTAGGCATTGAGGTGATGCCACATCCACCTTATTCACCGGACCTAGCCCCGTGCAACTTCCACTTGTTTCCTAGAGTGAAAAAAGAGCTTCGGGGTCGTCATTTTCAGAATGATCGAGAGCTAAACAACAAAATTTCGGGTGTTCTTAACAGACTATTAAAAAGGGGCTTCAGCATTAGCGTAACTAGGTGGAGACCCCCCCCCCCCCTCCCCAGGCACTTCTAACCTTTGGCGCCCCTCATAATTTGAATAAAAATAAGCAGAATTTTCTAGTAAAATAATTTATATTATAAGTTATTTTTAACACTTCCTCGTATTATAGGATCTCGATCCAGGAAATTCCAAGTTTTCAAAATTTTCCGAAGTGACTTATAGGTGAATGCCTTTGTTTAGGAGAAGGGACGGGGTGGGAAACAAAATTTAAATTAATTGGTAGACAGACCACTGACCTTTCTTCTGCACTACAAAAGGTCGGAAATAATTTCAAATAAATTCTACAAAATCTCGCAAAATAAACAGTATTTTCTTGATAAGAACCGTAATATTTATTTTATTTTCTTTTTGATGTTACCATAAAGATTTATCTTTTTTTCGAATGTTCTCCCTTAATAGCATCTTAACTCTACCCTCTACAAGTCAGAGAGCGAAAGTTTTATATTAGAGTTAAAAAAAAAAAAAAAAAAAACACCGGCAACTTCATCAAATTTTATCTTCTCAAACAAATAAAATAAAATAAATATTGATTCTCTAGAGTAGCACTGTTTGCTTTTCCATCTAAGATAATAGGGAATGAATAATAAACTATAAAATTATTATCTCATAATTTTAATGCTCGACACCCCCTTGCTTGTTGTGCATTGTTTTATGTACGAGTAGTTAAATCTAAATATCGTAAATTGATATGAAGCTTATATTTATTAAATTAGAGATTAAGATAACAATTATTCTAGTTTTATTTACTCACATATATCATTTTCCAGACAAATCAATTAGAATTTCACTTGAAAATGTAAATAAAACATAGCATAAAAAATCTGGTGTGACCGGTCGCACAACACTCTTCTTCTTTCTTCGCTTTAATCCCGCGGTGCTGTCACTTTTCTTCGGAAATTGAAAGTTGTGTTCTGTGATTGATACACCAGATTTTTTGTAGGATTTTTTTTTTTGAACAATTGATTTACCCTCAGTGGAGTTATTTCAACTTTTTCTTGGGGGAGAGGGGCAAATTTTTTTCCTTAAATTTTATTCACAAATAGGTATCTCAAAAAGATATTTAATTTAATTAATTTTTTACAGTTTACATACCCGAAGAGATTTTAATATTTTAATTTAAAAAAAAATAATAATAATATAAAATTTAAAAAAGATCAGAGCCATTGGGGGGGGGAGGGGGCAAATGTCCTACAGTAGGGGAGGGCATTTACCCCCCCCCCCAAAATTACGCCCCTGTTTATTCTCTTCTCCCTCTCCAAATTTTAAGGAAAATATTTTTTTATTTATTTTTGAATTAAAATCAACTTATATTACTGGTATACATGAGAATTCAAGATATAATATTTATAAAAATATTTATATTTTATGAAGTTCAGTATGCTTCAACCAATTTCGAGGGCAAAATGAGAATATACATTTTAAAGAGTATCTAAAAAATAATTAAATTTGTAATTTTAATCAAAATCATTAGAAATAAATTTGAAAAATTCGAAAAAAAGTGAAAAACTACATTGGTAAAAAACTAGAACTCTTTGGATGATTTTATTCAAAAGCTTATTTTTGCGTCTCTTTGGAGTTAAATATAAAATTTCAACCTAGAAGCTCATTTCTTCATACTCTATTTTAATCACAGACAGACCATTTGCGGACCCACTTTTTGGACTTTTTGAATTTTTGACATGATTTCAATACTTCCTCTCTCTATATATATATTAACCTAAAAATAGGTAAGAGAAAGGCAACATTTTCTCGAAACTTAAAGACGTTTACTTTATCCCCTCTTAAATTTTAAAGTAAATATTTTTTTATTTACATGTATTTTTGAATCGCGATTTAATTTGCAAAAACTAAACTCAGACATTGATTTTTAAATAGCCGCCATTTTATACATATTTTTTTAAAATACTTTATTACACGTTTTTTATTTTTACTTTCTCTTAGCCTATATATGAAATATATAGGAGAGAAAGTATTGCGATCATGTCAAAAATTCGATGTCGAGATTTTGATGGATATACATGTTTTGAGGTCCCCTGAGTCCAAAAAAGTGGGTCCCGCAAATTGGTCTGTGTGTGTGTGTGTATGTGTGTGCGTGTGTCTGTATGTGTGTGCGTGTGTCTGTATGTGTGGACAGATTTTTAGCATGAAGGAATTGAGCTACCGGATTGAAATTTTATATTTAACTTAGGTACCTTCCCACACGCTCAAAATAAGCTTTTGAACAAAATCGGCCAAAAAGTACTAGTACTTTACTGATGTACTTTTTCAGTTTTTTTCGATTTTCTCAAAATTCCCTCCAAGGATTTTTTTTAAAATTCAAAAATCAATTATTTTTTAGATGCTCTTTAAAATGTATATTCTCATTTTGCCGTTGAAATCTTCTGAAGACCACTTTACTCTTGTTCTTCATAGGAAAGATAGAAATGGTTGCCATGGTAACGGAATTTAAATCTTTTTCTTTTTATTAGATTAAAAATCAATTATTATTTAAATTCCCATTTATTTTTATTTTATTTGTGTCTTTAATTGTTTCAAAGAAAACATATATGTCTCTCTCTCTCTCTCACGCAAACATTATCGCCTGTCTCTCCGCCTTCTCTCATAGGCCTAATGTTAATTTCCTATAGGGATTTGTATGTTAATTTCGATTCAAAAGGGGGGTCCCCTTTGGAACTTTTTACGCATTTAAAATTTTTTTTTCCAATTCTTATGAAATTTTGTATTTATTTACGAATCTATATTGTGTATAAAATGTCCAAATATGAGATTAAAATTTTGAAAAATAACCATAGTTTATTTCAAGCAGTCAACATTTAAAATGCAAGTTTGAAACTAAGGTGCTATCGGAAACTAAATATATCTCGACACAAAAAATCTGGTGTGACCAGCACGGTGCACAACTTTCTCTTACCGAAGGGTAAGAGAAAGTTGTGTGCTGTGCGCCAGTCACACCAGATTTTTTTAACATGCCTTCTTACCACCAAATGATTACCTAAATAGATAATTATATCAAAAGAGCATATGCTCTAAAATTTTATTTTTTAGAGCTATGCTCCATAAAAAGAAACAAATTAAAAATGTACTAAAAAATGATTACGTTGATAAATTTAAATGATAATTGGGGAGAGATGACAAGTAGCAATGGTACTCTGCTCACTCATGACGACCAATTTAGAATTGGAGAGATTATTCGTCACCATAGCGACGCAGCATCGATCATCGTCGACCCACCTCGCCGTCTTCTCCGCGTACATTAACTCGGTACATACTTAAACATACCTGGTCTCCGGTGTCACTTCTCCCTCTCTTCTAGCAAGTCTTAATTGGACGAGATATTTAGCCAAGTTGCATTTAATCATTAAAGGTGAAAAGAAATTATCAATTTGAATTGTAATTAAAATGATAATTTATATTATGAATAAAATATGTGAGCCATTATACAATCAATGGATCGAAGGGTGGCATCTGGTTTCTCCCCAGGGAGAAAGGGGATGAATTTATATTAGATATTTCACGCTTTCTATATTATTTTTAACCATAGAAGCGGAAGGTTTTGTAATCATACCAGATTTGACATTCCGGGATTTTGATGGCATAATATGATTTGACTATGCATGTTAATTTATAGAATTAATTATTATCAACTTTTGGAAGGTTAAACTCTTTTTTCTTTATTTTGTCCTGCTGTTTTGTACATAGATAGTATATTAATATAATAAATTTGTTTTTGTTTGCCATCTCATTTTTTTCTTATTTTCTTATATAATGTTAATATATAGGCCTATAGAAAGAAACTATTAGTTTCATGTCAAAAATTCAATGTCGAAGTTTTGAAGGAAATATAAGTTTTGAAGTTCTGAGTCCAAAAAAGTGGGTCTCGCAAAATGTTCTGTTCGTGTGTCTGTCAGTGAACAAAATATCTCAAGAACGAAAAGAGAGCTAGGAGGTTGAAATTTTATATTTAAGTTAGACATCCCCTGAGACGTGACCAGTGGCGTCATTTCAACTTTTTCTTGGGGAGGCAAATTTTTTTGTTGGGAGGGCCAAACATTTTATTTTTTTTTCTTAAAATTTACTTACAAATAGATGCTCAAATTTGGCCTAAAGATATTTTAATTAATTGTTTAATTGTGTACAGTTTGTTATATTCACTTAGGTATATTTTGAAATATTTTATTTAGAATAATATAAAATATGCAAATGCCCCCTCCCCCCCCAAATGACGCCACTGGATGTGACAATAATTAATAATTAATTTGAACAAAATTGGCCAAAAAGTACTAGACTTTATTGATGTACTTTTTCAGTTTTTTCTTTTTTTTTCGATTTTCTCAAAATTCGCTCTAAAGATTTTGATTAAAATTCAAAAAACAATTATTTTTTATAGGGTTTGACCTAAACAAGATTTTCAGCCGAACTCGAAACCGAAACTTGTTTTAAACTTTTTCTTAATATTTCCTATACAAAATTCATATCATTTTACTTTTTTTTTAGTAAATTTTCCCTCGAGCCTTTAACAATCACTCCATTCCTCTTGCGAAAATCATTTGATTTTTTTTTAGGTGCGAATCTCATTCGTTTTTTTTTTTTTTTCTTAATAAACGAGTCTTATCCCAACTTTTCAAACTCAGGTTTCGGCCAGGCTGAAGTTTCGACTGGTGTTTGTCCGAAACCGAAACTGGTTTTTTAGTTGCTCTTTAAAATGTATATTCTCATTTTGCTCTAAAATTTGGGCACACCTACTCTTGTAGAAATAAAAAAAGATAAAAAAATAATTTATTTGCCACCCTCCCCCCCCCCCTCCAAGAAAAACCTAAAATGTTTATATCCCTTCGTGGCGTTAAATAAATACTAATACAACTATTAAACTTTTAACTTATCATAATTTTCATTTTATTTTAACAAGGTTTAAAATAATAATCTATTTTAATTCAGCTTAAATAAATTTTTTAATCAGCTAAAAGTTTAATTTCTAAAAAACAAAAAAAAAAAACTTAATAATTTAAAGACTCGTCGCTTGAGTAGCATTAGATCGTGCTTGGGATCTCAGCCACGTAACTACAGGTGTACGTTTACTAGGTAATTAAATGTTAGTCAAATAAATTAAATTTAAAAGCATCTTGATTATTGATTTACTTCACTAACATAAGAAGGAGATTCGGTCTCTTGCATCTCCAATAAATAATTAGCTTTCTATTAATTTTAACTAACAGGCCGCCGGGGGGGAGGGGGGGCTGGCAACGATCAATTGAACATTACACAGGCCAACAGTGATTTTGGTGCCGGGGTATTTGTGTAGCACTGATTCCAAAATGATTACAGTTTTTCTCCATCAGCTCTAGTTTTAGAGAAATAGAGAAAATTAAATTTTAATAGAAAAAGTGCTCTAAAGCGGCTCTAATTTTGAATTACCTAGATGTTTTTAAGGCGTTACCCTTTTAAAATATGCAGATAGTTGAAATATATATAAAAACAAAATTTCAGCCCGATCAGAGGTGATTTAGACGTACAAAACAGGGCTAAAAATTTAGAAATTTTTTAAATTTTTTTTCTATCCCTAATACAATTTTTTTCATCTCTGAATGCAAAAAAACATTTATATTTTCGATATTCTATAGATCTTTAGCTTTCCAAAAATTATTCATTCGAGAAAATCTGTTAATAATCTAACGAAATTATAAACAAAATTAGTTAAAAAAAAAAAAACACTCTGGCTGCCTATCTTTTAGGCGCATTGCTCTCTCTCTGCTCCAAGAGTCGGACAGACTCAGAGCACATTAATAAATATATTCATTCATTCATTCTCTCTGACAGTAGTGCTAATTATTAAATAAATATTAGTTTTTAAAATTTTATATTAAAAATTAGGGTCCGACCGAAACAAGAATTTAAGCCGAAACCGAAACTTGTATTTCCTATAAAAAATTCCATATCATTTTACCTTTTTTTTTTTGAAATTTTTTCTCCCCCGGGAAATTTTTAATTTTTTCCGCACCTTTTCCGCTTTGCGGAAAATTTTTTTCTCCCTCAAGTGCAAATCATTTGACCTTTTTTTTTGCATGCGAGTCTTATCCCATCTTTTCATCTTTAAACATTCAATTTTTTTCCCATAAAAAAATATTTTTCTCAAATCTCGGGGGGGGGGGGGGGCAATTACCCCCTTTACCTCACCCCTTGTATCCGCCCTTGATTTCAATATATTTAAATATATTTATTCCTATGAGCTCTTCTGTCAGAGAGTAAACACCTAAAAGATAGGCAGCCAGAGTCTTTTTTTTTTTTTTTTTTTTTTACAAGACATAACTACATGTATTTTGTTATTCTATTTTATTTCTTCCGGTCCCAACAAACCCAAAATAATTTGTATTCCTATTTAGCAAATTTAATGATTTTTATAAAATCCCGATAGCATTAAAATTAAATAAAAGGAATGAAGAAGAAATCAGCCAGGCAAGGAGCCTCTATTGTTCATATTAAATCAAACTCCTTTGTTGCAAGACGTTTCGGCCAATTTTATTGTGCCATCTCCGCTTGCATAGAGTTTTTTTAACAAATAGAGTTGTCAAACGACTTGTTCATAACTCTATTTGCTAAAAAACTCTTATGCACCGAAGATGGCACAATAAAATTGGCCGAAACGTCTTGCAACAATGGAGTTTGATTTAATATTAATAATAGAGGCTCCTTTCCTGGCTGCATTCCTCTTTATTTCTGTTATTCAATTCTACACTGCATTAAGCATTAAAATTATTCAATTTATCCTCCCTTTAATTAGTGAAAATTTCAATTCGACACAAATCTAGCTTGGAATTCTCACACTCCTCCTCCTTCCGTAAAATATCGTTAAGACTTTTATAAAAATTAAAATTCTAAAAGAAAAAAAAATAAAGCATTAATTCGGCAATTATGAACGATGAATTATGAATACTGATTTCAACATTAAACCTTAAACTAAAAATGATAACGTTCATATAATCTTTTAAAAATGAGAGAGATATTAAAAAGTTTTACTGAAAAAAAAAAGTTTATTTAAACAATTAATATTAAAGTTGATCCTAAAAAAAAATCTTACTCCAAGTAATAATTTAAGAGAGATCATTACAAAAATGAAATCTTTTTTTTTTATTTAAATATAAGAAACTACTCGTCTCGTTTTTTACCCCCTCTCTCAGCCAACTTCATGATTTGTCCCGGGTCTCTTTGTTCATAAAATGCACTTAAAAAAAATGACAAGACATTTTCTTTTCTGTCTCAATTCTTTTCCTTCACAGCGACCTGAGGTTTTTTCCTATTTTTTTTTTTTGTTTTTGCCCACAAAATATATAAGGCTTGTCACAGCCACCGTCTTTTTCAAACCATGACGTTTACAAATTACTATCATTTTCTCGTCCTTTCCACCCTCACTTGAATTCTTTTCTTACGTTTAAAAGGTTTAATTTATTTTCGGAGATAAAATATATCTTTGGAAATCTCAACCTCAATATGTATAGCTATAGTTAAAATCAATAGAGAGATGCTATATTCATATTGATTGAATGCAAACCTTTAAATAAAGTGAATATCGATAAAATCAATAATAATTTTTTAATAATTAGATACACGAGATAGAGGCTGAACTTAGGATAAAGATTAAAGATAGAAGGCACTCAAAAAACCGGGGGGGGGGGTCCGCCCCAGGCCCCGAGCCGGCATAGGCCCCCACATATTTATAAAAAAAAAATTTATTGAAAATTTCTCTTTGAGAGGCCCCGGGGCCCCCAGGGCTCAAGTAAAAACGGAAAAATTTAGATAAAAAAAAAAAAACAAAATTTAATGAAAATTTCTCTTTGAGAGGCTCTGACCCCTTGGGGTTCAAGGATATACGGTATTTTAAAAATATTTTTGTGTATGGAGTCGAGGGATATTTAAAGATGAGCACCCCCCAAAAAAAAATTCAATATAAGGCCCCCTCTTCTAGTGCCGCCCCAGGCCCCCAACTGCCTCGGTACGCCTCTGATAGAGAGTGCCACAATAACATGTTATAATAAAATGTACGAAAATATTTTAGCTCTGAAGATGGCATAGACTAGTGGTCGAAACGTCAGCCTGGAAAGGCAACAATAAGGGAAATATTTTGGCTGCCTATGTCTAGGATTTTTTTTACTCCCAATTATTATGAGAATATAGGCAACTGAGGCAAGAGCCAGAGGTGTTTCTCGGGGGGGGGGGGGGGTAATCTTGTGTGACTGGTCTCACAGCACACACTTTTTTTCTTAATTTCAGTAATTTAAAGGCGCATTCTGTACTTGTTTGCCAGAATATAAATACTAATCAAATTTTTAAGTATTAATTTTTAAAATTTTACATTAAAAATAAATTCCAAAAAAAGTATTTTTTCAAATCTCGGGAGGGGTAATTACCCCCTCCCCTCCTCACCTTGTATCCGCCCTTGAACTGATGATGGTATTATTTAATTAAACTTGAAAATCTACCTTTTTTTTTAGGGACACGAAATTCCAATATTTGCCGCCGTACGGAACCAAATTGTCCCGTGACGCGGAAAATTTTTACGCCCGGGTCCTGCGACCTTTGACCTGCAGTGCGCCCCCCCCGCATAACGGGTCTGTTATTTACGCCTCTGCCTTATTAAAAAAAATTCTCTCTCTTGGTTGAATTACTCAAATCGATAATGATTGACTACCAATTTATTTAAATTCACCAAAAAAATATAAAAATGAGAAATATTTCTAAAAGATATTTGAAAATATTGACAAGTAGAGCTCTAGTTGATATATACCAGGTAGTGTGAAGTTTGAGAACTTGGGTAATGTTAACTATTTTGGGTATCGGAAAAATGTTTCAATAGAATGTTAGATTTGAAACAAACATCTGTTTACAAAGGCTTTAAAAGTTTTTTTATAAAAAATGAAAGTTTATTTTTAAATTGAATTAAAAAAAAATCACTCAAATATCTAAATGGTATAAGGTTTTTTTAAAGTAGAGAGAAAACTGACAAAATTCCTAAGTAAATGGGGTCTAAATTATACGCACTTATTAAATAACGGTTATCGTAAAAGTCTTAAATGGCCTAAGTTGTCGAAAAGACTGTGTGAATGTGTGTGTGAATGTGAGAGTGAATGAGAAAAAAGTGTGAGTGTTTAAAAAAAAAAAAAAACACAATTTTCTTTTTTCTTTGTTGATTATTTCAAAAACTACTCAGTTTTCGAAAAAATGTCAGAGAATAAAAACTTTTTAAAATAGAGTAAGCAGTGAGGAGATTCAAGGCAGCCAAAAGCAATAAAGAAAAAATATATTTTGTCTTTTGCTTTATTTTACAATTTTGTCGTCGTTTCGGCCTTCATCAGGACAAAGTGCTGTTTGTCTCGAGCTCATAGAGACTCTTGGCAAATTCTGACAATGCGTTTGTGCGAACATTCGTCGGATATCATGATTCTGGTTCAACAGTATTGAACAAACCTACCTCCCAAAGAAACCTACGGGCGATAGGGACCAGGTTACACTACCACTGGTCTAGCTGAAGAAGATAATAGAAAAAACTTTTAATTAAGAATTCAATAGAATTTCTAACTGTCTAAACATTAAAAAAGTTTCAAGTTTCGGAAGGAAAACTTTTTAATATCATCCCATATTTTATAGATTATACGTCCGCCATAAATTGAATATCACTTTTAAGTTTAGTCTTTTATCCAATTCATAATTTATTCGTTATAATTGCAAAGAGAGTTTATACGTTGTTTGAAATTATGAATAATTGAGTAATCAAATATACCGTAATAATTTTAATTGATCAAAAAGTTTATAATTTTTTAAAGAATAAATCCTCCCACTGACTAAGAAGGGTTTGTCAAAGCCCTGGATTGCATTTTTCCTCTCGTCAAAAATAATTTGTTCCATTTTTTTTTTTTTTTTTTTCCTCAATTGACAACTACCTTATTTCGAACTTTTTTTTTTTTTAATATATCTATCATTGGAGTTCTTGCGCGTCCGCAGAAATTGTTCCGGGGAAAGTGGAGTCGGGGCAAAAAGTTTTTTTTAATAAATCATATAAGCTTAATACCTAAGTAGCCTAGCTACAAATTATAATTTTGAAATTGATATAATTTTTTCTCTATCAGATCAACAGTTAAATTTTTCTTAGCCCTCCCTTGTCCTGTCTTGTTTTTTTTTTTAACACTCACACTTTTTTCCCATTCACACTCGCACTCACACACACATAAACACATTCTTTTCGGCAACTAGGGCCATATAAGACTTTTTACGATACTCAGTATTTTAGTAATTAAATAAAATCATCGGACTGCTTGGGACCCGCGACCCTTGGTATACAAGGCAGGCGCGCTACCAACTACACCAAGCCCGAGAGCTAAACTTTTATATAATTTCCTTTGTAAGGTACACTATTCCAATGGTCATTGTTAAATTTTTTTCACCAGAGCCATTAGTACTCCCAGAAAGTTCCCCTAGAAGGGGTCAGAAAGTTTTTTATAATAAATCATATTAATATTTTATTTTTTTTAATTAATCAATTATTATCTGGAGAATTTTCGAGAACTACTTAGGAATCAGAAAGTCACCTGTTTAGATTTTTTAATTCAAAGTTGAAAATTTAAGTCGTAATTCACCGAACGTAAACTTTTAAATTTACACCAACATTTTCACAGTTCTCATCAAGTGATGAAGATTATTATTTTAGACATAAAAGTATAACTTAATAAGACTTAAAATTGTAAGACTTAAATATCTGGAAAATGTCTTCTACTTTAAAAAAAATAAATAAATAAAGTTGTTCAAGTCTAAAATTTTCAAAAATTTCGAAAAAAATTCATAACTCGAAAAACTTCAAAAATCGTATAACATACATGGGGGTGATTCTGGTACCCCAAGGGGTGCTCTATCTCTGGACCGCTCTGGATCTCTGGATCCGCTTGACACTATTTTTTGGGACACCCTGTATATATTACATTTAATTATATATAGGTAAGAGAAAACAAAAATAAACTGAAATGTTGCAAGAAAAATCTTATCTACCTCTTTATTAAAATATAAAATACCATGATTATTAGTTGAATAGTTAAACTTCTATTACAATCACAATAGTCAAAAAAATATGATTTCTTTTTTTTTTCACAGATCTTATCCCATGTGGACAAAGAGTGGCGCGTTTTTTTACGGGCAATGCACCAAGGCGCCTTTCTCGGTGCCAACTGGTCAACAAGACGGAAACAACAGTCCACAATCCGCCAAAAGAATATTACAAATATTACGAATATTAATACACAAAACAACAACGATACAAACACCCCCGGGCAGTGGAATGTCCAAGTTGTTCGCGGGAAAGTTACATCCAGATGTCTTTGGAACGCGTGCAAAGCTTTAAGCATTGGCCTGATCCTGATGGTTCTAGGCTGCACTATGGCCACCATAGGTAAATATAAATTCGATTTTTTTTTTAATTTATAAGAGAAAATGAAGGTTGTATTTTTAAAGGAATCTCTTTGGAACGATCGGCTTTAATCACCTCATTCTACTCCCCCTCTCTCTCTTTCAACCCTCTGGTAAAATATAGCGTGTTAAAGGAAAAGGATTTCCATTAAAAACAAAAAGAATCTTTGTCATGATTATATAGAGGTTGTGATTTGTGTGTAAAGATGAATTATGATATAAAATCTTTAAGAATCAAAGATCATCAGAGCATATATTATTATTAATATTTATTCATCTAACAATGTAAGACAATTTATTAAATGAGAATTTTTTATATTTATATATTAATTAATTTAAAATATCTCCAGGTGTCATTTTGACAAACGAATACTGTTTTCATTTCTTCTGATTCATATAAATGAATTGAAAAATTCAACAAAAATTTTTTTTCTACCCTTAGCCGATTTAGTTGGCGTGGAAAAGCTTGTGGAAATTTCTCAATTAGTGACTGATAATATGTTTGTTCGTTTCACTTGACTGCTGCGACCAGTCACGCCAGATTTTTTCATTTGAAGATTTAATATTTCATATGGCAAGACTAAACGATCAATGCTTTCCAATGTAAGGGCCCTTCCGCCGGGCCTTTGTTGTTTACGTTTGCCGTGGGCATCTTGGTTGGGGAGGGGGGAGACATCTTACTAGTTTGGGGCGCGGTAAGGCTTTGGGGCCCCTTTCAGGCTAGGGGTACACTTGGAGGGAACCAATACCCCCTTCCCTTCCCTCTCCCCCCCCCTTTCCACTTCCATCGGGCCCTTTTAGAGCCTTACATTTTTAACCATAAATTTTTTGTTAAATATTTTTTTTTTATAGGTTTTTTTCTCTTGCGTGTCTCCTCTGTCCTCCCCCCTGTTCCCCTTCTTCTAATGCTGATAGATATTTTCGTTATTTTTTTTTGGGTGGGGGGGTGATGCTTGGTACTTGGTTGAGATGGGGGAAGGAGTAATGATACCCCCCCTCCCCCCTTCTTCCGTTTTCCGAAGCAGGAGGGGGCGCCCTCCCTCCCCCCCGCTTGATTCTGAATTTCCTGGAATTTTTTCGGGCTTCCTGAGAATTTGGGGACCCGAGTATTTTTCCTGGCCTCCTTAAGACTGCAAAATTTTATTTCAAAATTCCAACGGGAAGTTGGTCAAACAAAGAGAGACAGACGGGGGACGGATGGACGGACACTCCTCTATTATATATTAGGCTATATAAGAAGTTATTTTTAAAAAAAGATGTCAGATGTCAAAAAATTCTTTAAAAAAAATTTTTTTTCCTACCCCCTCTCGGATTAAAAAAAATATTCCGGTGCCTATGAAATGGAGAATAATTAATATTTTGAAAACGAAATTTTTCACACCAGCTCTTCACTTTCAAAGGTCAATCAAAATATATGAATAGATTAATGCAAGATTTTACGGAATAAAGTTTTTGTTAAACAATTTCTCCCATTTAAACTTTAATTAAATTCTGACATATTATTGATATATATTATAGTTCAAATAATAATCAAGGGATTTAATTATTAATAGACTCATTTTAAAATAATGAAATCAGAAGTCCTGTTTCTGTGATTAATGTTCCTAAACCCCTGCTAAAGGTCATAGGGTAACTAACTAGAGCTTGATGAAATTACTTTCGGAAGTTTAATTATTTTATTATGAAATAATACAATAGCGGCTTCTCTCGGGCAAATAAATTTTTAAATAATATTGAAAAGTTGATTTAATTTTATTATATGGATGATGGAAGATCAAAATTTATTATTATACGCTAAAATTTTTATTTTGTGACATTGCCTCAACTGGGGAAATCGTTTCGGTTCAATAATGAAAGACAACAATAAATAACAACAAA
>JAKCPI010031179.1:0-72515 GCA_023213315.1 Euborellia annulipes
TAATATTTCACAAATAATAATAACAATTTCACTTATAAAAACTCCGAAACAGGTCAACGAGTGTATCATTTAAAATATTACAATTCGACGATTTTTCCCTTCAAGGAACTAAAGCGCCATTAACTCAAATCTGATAAAAGGGGTATTTCATCTGCACCAAAAGAAATTGTAAACCTTTATTTTTCTTGTTTTATACAGTGTATAGAAGAAATAATTTTGTGATTTAAAAAGCCCAAGTTCTTCGGCTAATTAAGCTTATTTACTTTTAAAATGACAAAAATTACCCCACATCTTGTGGGTACTTGGATGGCGACCACAAGCTACCCGAGCTGGGACTGGCATTAATTATGTTATTTACATATCTGTCCCTTCCTTCTAATATATTTTCAACAGTCTGACCGTGCGACGGGCCGCCCTGTTCTATTTCTTCTCGGTCACAAAAAACCATTGAAAAGATTTAATAAATTACAATTCGCCTAATAAAGGCAACCCGCTAGCAGTCAAGCACTTTTGGGTAGCTTCTCTAGCTTATCGGGGGATAGGATCTTTAAAAGAATTTTCGGGACAAATTTAGAATTTGTTTATATATTTCATTATACAAATTTATATTTTTTAAAATATTAACACCATTTTTTATTCAATTCAAATATTGAAATTAACTTCCTTTATGCCCCTAGGGCTTGGTCTAGTGGCTAGCGTGCTGGCCTTCTATATCAAGGGTCGCAGGTTCGGATCCCAAGCAGTCCGATGATTTGATTTTATTTGAATTCCAATACCATTTAATAACGGTTATCGTAAAAGTCTTATATGGCCTAAGTTGGCGAAAAAACTGTGTGAATGTGTGAATGGGAAAAAAGTGTGGGTGTTAAAAAAAAAACAACTTTATTATGAAATTCATTTATAATATTTCTCTAGTTTTGTCTAGCACTCAGTAAAAAAAATATGTAGATAAATATAGCAGATAAATCCTGATAATCCAAATAAATATTTATATAAAGATGAAGCCTCTCGAAAAAAGGTTTAAACAAATATTTCTAGCTTTTTTTAAAAGTTTTATAGTTTTACCTGTATAAACTTTATTGAGTCATTATATAAATAACATTTCTCTGACGTTAGAAATGATTTGTCCTTTCAGCAAGGGTTTATCGTTCATTTCGCGAATTTTTTTTTTTTTTTGAAATTTACGTTATATGGCAACGTTACCGTTATATTTTTTAGATGCTCTTTAACATTTTGCTCTCAAAATTGTTTGAAGCACACTTTACTCTTGTACTTCATAGGAAAGATAGAAGAAATGGTTTCTATGGTAACAAAATATAGCATAAATACTTTCCCATGTTTATAAATTTTACATCTTGAATTTTAATATATCAGCGGGTCTTCGGGCTTGGTGTAGGGGTTCGCGTGCTAACCTCGTATACCAATAAGTCGCGGCAGTCCGATGATTTTATTTAAGCCATTTGGATTCCAAATGAATGAATGGACCTCCAATATGTATAATTAATCAATAATGGATATCGTCAAAGTCTTATTTGGCCTGAGTTGCCGAAAAGACTGTGTGAATATGTGTGTGAGTCAAAGGCGGATACAAGGGAAGGGGGGGTAAAGGGGGTAATTAACCCCCCCCCTTCCCCCGAGATTTAAAAAAAAATACATTTTTTTCAAAAATATTATTTTTAATGTAAAATTTTAAAAATTAATACTTAAAAATTTGATTTGTATTTATATTCTGGCAAACAAGTACAGGATGCGCCTTTAAATTACCGAAATTAAGAAAAAATAGTGTGCTGTGCGACGAGTCACACCAGATTAACCCCCCTCCCCTTGGGGGAGTGTGAGTGAGAAAAAGTGTGTTTTTTACTAAAAAAAAAAAAAAAAAAAAATATACTTATCGGTGGAAACTAAATATAAATAAAAAAAAAAACTAAAACTACATCAGTAAAGTACTAGTACTTTTGGCCGATTTGATTAAAATGTTATTTTCACACCTCACGGGGGTGCCTAACTTAAATATAAAATTTCAACCTCGTAGTTCAATTCCTTCATGCTTTAAAACCTTAAACTACTTTTTTTTTTATATCCAATATCCAATAAACCATTCAGCTTGAAATATTCGATATTTTATTTTATAAATCTTAATTAATTTTGAAACTTATTTAATTTTAATATAGTTAGAAATTTTAACGATCATGTAAAATATTTTAGACACATGTTTTACACGCTTTTATATTTATTTTAGTTTAAAATACGGACTTTGTTTAATAATCGACCCGGGAAATTTTCTTGAAACGACTCCTATTAATTATTTGTTAGTGATCGTACTTCATTGCCCCACAGTTGCCTTGATATCAAAATTTTATATGATTATATCAATATAAAAAATAAATTTGCTACTATTTTAAAAAACTATAAAATTCTACAGCTCAATTTTGAAAATAAAAATAAGATGGATTAATTAGTTTTTGTTTAAATATGATAACAAGATAAATATTCGAGTTCAATGTCCCATAATAGCACGAACACTCTTGTCAATTAGGATTATGATTGATAAAGAAATAAATTTAATTTAATTCAAAAAATTAAATTTTCTGTATTTTTCTTCCATTTTGGAGTGCTAAACAAAAACTTGTTATGTAGGCCTAATATCTTTTTTTTAGTTTTTAATTTGATTTAAGATCTTTTTCGACATCGGAGGCCATTTAGACCCCGTCCGCGTCTATTTATTTCAATTGGATTGGCTACCAAATGTCTTTTTTAGTTTAAACATTTAATAAACCAAAAAATGTAATTTTTTTTTATTTTTTTCGATCTTTCTAACACTAGTCTTGGTAGGTCGGGGAAAATTTCAAATGAAAATTACAGGTGTAATGTTAATTATAATTGACTAGTCGCGCTACGGTGAATTTTAAATGTTGACTGCTTGAAATATAAACTATGGTTATTTTTCAAAATTTTAATCTCATATTTGGATATTTTATATACAATAGAGAGTCCTAAATAAATTCAAAATTTCATAAGAATTGGAAAATTTTTTTTTTAAATGTGTAAAAAGTTCCAAAGGGATTTTGAATCGAAATTAAAATGTCTCCCATAGGGATTTAAGATTGGCTTTATGGAAGGAAGAGCCGAAAAGTGAATTTGAAAAATCTTTTTTTTTTTTTTTTTGTAAAAAAAAACATTCACACTTTTTCTCACACTCACACACACACATTCACACAGTCTTTTCGGCAACTCAGGCCATTTAAGACTTTAGACGATAACCGTTGTAATTAATATATATGTTGGGGGTTCAGGCATTTCTATTTAAGCCATCTGGTATATCCAAATGGCTTAAATAAAATCATCGGACTGCCTGGTTCCGAACCCGCGACGTTTGGTATAGGAGGTAGGCACCCTACTTATTTGAAAAATCTGAAATCTTTCTTATGAAGTACAAGTGTATAGTGTGCTTCAAAAGGTCTTAAGGGCAAAATGAGAATATACATTTTAAAGAGCATGTGAAAAATAATTGATTTTTGAATTTTTATCAAAATCTTTGGAGCAAATTTTGAGAAAATCTTAACCTTTTCCTATGAAGTTAAAGAGTAGTTTATTTTATGCGACGTTTCCGAACTCGTCTATGTCACGTGACTTATTTATTTTTAAATACATTTTGGTAAATTTTTTGTCTTGTTAAACAATTTTTAAAAGCCTTCGTCAGAAAAAATCTTGATTTTATTTTTAACGTCTTCGGAAGTAAATTGATAAAAATAGAAGTTTTTTTTTTATCTATATCAGGAGTGGCTACATAATTCGATATGTGTGCGTTTCGACTACACTCCCCATAGACTACATGTTAAATTTCAATTTTTTAATAATTATTAACGATAACCCTTCGTCAGATCTGCTTCAAAAAATTATTTTATATCTATGTGATAGTGATTAATAACAAATTAAAAAATTAGCTTTTAATCTTATTTGTGTCTGGACAACCTTAACTGAGCAGGTAGTAGAGATATTTTTATCTCTAAATAGCAATTTTTAAACCACATAAATTCCATCTGTTTTTCTTTATTTCATAAAGTAATTGATAAGATATGAATAATTAGAAAAAAACATCTCTAGTCATCATTTTATCTATTTTTTAAATTTATAATAGGTTTTTCGAAATAGTATATGTCATGTTTACAAGGCATCAAACTCGTTTCTTAATGTTTCTGATATCGGACTCAGATATGCAGTTGTTTAAAACACAGTCTTTAGATATACTAATTTAAAAAAGACATTATATTCTCTGGATGAAGTTTTTTTATTGACTGATAAGAAGATATATGAAGTAATTTATAATATTTCAAACAACCTCCCTTTAGACTTTTACCAGTAGCACGACCTTAAAAAATTTTATACTTCTTCAATGAAAATTTCTATTAGTGCCACATAACTTTCACTTTGGGATAATTTTTCAACCAGGAATTTTATATCTTAATTAGGTATTCAGGATGTTTCTGTAATGCGCAAAGATAATTCATTAGTCAAAATAAAGATAAAAGTTCTTTTAATATATGTTGGGAAACACTTCTTCCACCACCCGCCTGTATTTTTCACTAAATATTTTATATCTCTGGAACAACCTGAAATTAAGACTTTATATTAGTGGTTTTCATGTCGGTTCATAATAAATGACATACACAAAACCATTACATTTGAAAGATAAATTTTCATTCAGGGTTGAATCTCAGAAACCAGTCCCCGGGGATTTATCGGCCTCCAATTCTGCTCCACCCCCTGCCTGTGGCCCTGCGTACACATAGACTCGGTTCTTCCTGTTAATGAAAGATGTTCCTTTATTCCCTCCCCCCTCCCCTCCCTTTCTATCTGTCTTCTCAGACTTCCGTTTTTTTTATATTGCATGAATAATCCTTTTATCTTAAATTTTATTTAATTAAAATATTTAATTACTTACGTCAGGGATTAACGAGAAATTTTATAAATTATATTGACGTCATTATTGGCGCGTACGGAATTTGAATCTACCGAGAACAAAACTTTCTCTCCTTTTGTAATTTATAGCATAACTATTTAATATTCAAATTTTGGATTTTTTTCTATTCTGCGATTCTAAGTTTTCATCTTTAAAAAGCCAGAGGATGGATTGTATTACTTTTACGGTTTTGAATTACTACTCCTAATATAATAAGATATCTCACTAAAAAGGTTTCACGCATGCATGTTTTGTTTTATGTGCAGCACGGAGCAAAGTATCGCGTCGGCCCGAGCTTCGGTTATGGTCTACGATGATGTGAACAAGAAATGGATGCCAAGTGGGTCGTCATCAGGGCTATCAAAGGTGCACATTTATCAGCACCAGATCAACCATACATTCCGTGTGGTCGGCAGGAAACTCCAAGACCACGAGGTATCTCTTTTGCTTTAACCACAGCCGATAAGCCGTTTGTTAGCTAAAACAGTTCCGATTTTTATTTTCGAAGGCCGAAATTTTTATCTTTCGGGGGTTACCAATGGGAAAATAATTTTTTTTTATCAGAATCGAAGTATATTAAATAATATTTATACCAAAGACGATCATGCGGAATTTTTTTTATTCCCTGGCTCTCATTTTATTATAAATAAAATTTTTTCAAGCATTTTACCATAAAATCAGTAAATCTCTGTGCTTAAAATAAAACTTTTAACTACACAAATTTTTTTTTTGTTTGCTCCATTTGTTTGACCTTTGTTTTCATTGCATTCTTCGATTCACTTTTCCTTCATGCTCTTGATCCTAATTCTTCTGTTTATTTTTTATATTTATCGTATTCGTACTGTTCTTTGTTGAAGGGACAATAATATTTTTTTTTTCATGATTGGCGAGTTGTTAATTTTCTTTCCTGAGGGATAAAATTTAATTAAAACTATTTTTTTACTTTTTCTATATTTTAATTTTTCTTCAAATTAAATATGTTACTGATAGTTTCCGCATCCCTTAGTTCCCGGAAGGCCAACCCGAGATCTCTGGTCCGGTTGTGTTTCATCGCACCAGGACACAGGACACTCGAAAATTTAAATTAAATTTTCTTGTGAATTTTTATTCACTTTACTCTTTTAAGTAGAATGTCCCCTGGTACAGAGGAAGAAATCTCGCCTCTCGTCAGGGGTCTTCTTCCTTAACTTCGAAATTTTTTAATTATATATATATTAAAAAATTAGGACGGGGTCTAAATGGCTTCCGATGCCGAAAGAACTTTAAAAACTTAAATTACATCTATTAGTTAAATTTGAGATTGTTGGCTCTACCAAGCTATGACAGGCAGAGCCATCTGTTGGATTTGAGAGAATCAAGACTTATTGTTAGAAAAAAATGGCATCCATCATAAGAAGTGAGGACTCCAAAAAAAATTTATTTCTTAATCATTATTTAATATGTGGATAAAAAAAAAACAAGTATTTTATTTATTTTATTTTTTTCATATTATGAAGAGAAGAATGGATTATTAATTGCTGATATAACTAATCGGAAAATACTATAATAGGAGAAAAAAGGTTAGATTTAATAATTATATTTTTTTGGATATAAATAAAATTTAATTAATCTATTTTTATATAATTGTATCCGTGTATTAATTTATAACTATTAACTATATTAAAACATAATGGCAATATATTCAGAATTTTTGAATTAAAAAACACACTTGATTTAAAAGTAAGGAAAAAGTAAAATTTTAATTTATCATAAAATATTTAACATGAAGGAATTTTATTAATAAAACTCTTAATTATGATGTTATACAGTTACAGCAAGAATAATTAATAATTAGTAAAGATAGGGTGAATTTAAGAAAATTATGATCCCTGATTCTTTGTAGAGTTTCGAGATTTTCAAATCCTTAATGAGTCTAAACACAAGGTCATCCAGAATATAAATTTGAACATGGACAAAAAAACGGAGACAACAAAATTTAGAGATAAAAAAGTTTACAGGTTTCGGAAAAATAATAAGTAAATTAAAAAAAAAAATATTTCTTAAGATGTTCTAATGTTGTATTATCTATGATTTTTTCAGGTGGTAATTAATTGTGCCATCCTGAAAGGCCTCAAGTACAACCAGGCGACTCCAACGTTCCATCAATGGCGTGATAACAAGCAGGTGTATGGGCTCAACTTCAGCAGCAAGGACGACGCAGACGCATTCGCCAGGGCCATGCACCATGCTCTCGAAGTCAGTGTAAACACCAATTGCCGCACAACAGCTGCCCCGCATGTGCTACTCTCTCTCTCTTTCTCTTTCCCTCGCTTAAAAAAAAAAAAAAAAAAAAAAAACACTTAACTGCCCATATAGCAAGCAAACACTCTTTGTTTTTAAATAATTTGCAAAAAAAATTTGTTTGAATTTCAGGGTGTGTCTTCTTGCTAAGCAAAATCAATATTTTCACCTCAAAAACAAATTTAACTCTATTAATAAACCAAGAACAAGAAAATAGGGATATAAAAAAAGATTTTTACATTCTATATTTTTTTCCCTCTCAGAATTTCTCGAATTAAAGACCATTATTAACTCTTTCTAATAGGGATGGGTCTAAATGGCCTCAGATGCCGAAAAAGACATTAAAGAAAATTAAAAAAAAAATTATTATTAAATTATCTCATTTTTTTGCTGCAATATCCCTTTTCAATACGCCGGATGCCGGAGTATTTAGTACGTCTCTAATATAGTATTATAGAGACTCTAATATAATAGTAAGATATAGTAATTAAATAAATCTTGGAAGCATGAAATCAAGCTTGTTTAAATGTCATTAATTTTTCCATGTCAAAAGAAAATGATTTTTTAAACAAGTCCTTTAGATGCTTTTGATAGTGTCTAAAGGTGGTTAATAAAAATAATTTCATATATAGTAAATTGTGGTGAAGAAGAGGATGCAGCCAATAATAAGATCCTCTAAAAAAAAAACCTATTCAGTTATGTTTCGACAAGGACCATTTCTTTTTCAGGTCTTTAAGATCATTTTCGTCTAATTGACATATTGTCATCTTAAAAGAAAGTACATTTTATAAAAATACACTCATTCAAATAAATTGTTTTATATTTTTAAGATAACTATTTTATACATGTCACTGAGACTAATATGACCTTTGCCGAAACGTTTCTAAATAGAGTTTTTTTTAAAACAAATAAAGTCTCTTATTGACTTCAATAGAAACTCTTATTATTGCCTTCATACTCCTCTTGTCTATCAAATCTCTTTAAATCAGCAGTTCCTAACCCGTGGGACGGGGGCTGATTGGACCTGGGCCGCGGACGTCTAAGAAATGATAAAAATGAAAGACAGGAAAAGAGGATGTCAGCCAAAAGGAGCCTCTATCGAATAAAAATCTCCACTTAGAAGACGTTTCGGGTTTAATTATATAAATCCATCATCAGTTCTTAAGAGCTGAAATGAGCATGAATAATTGACTGATGCAAATTTTGTATTTTTATATAATTTGGTATATGCTTATATATAACAACTCTATCTGCATCTCAATGGTGTATACCTTGTGATTGCCAATAATGTAAGATCTGATGTTTTTTATAATTTAAGAAATATTTTATGTTGTTGTATTACAATTATTATTTATGCTCATTTCAGCTCTTAAGAACTGATAATGGATTTATATAATTAAACCCGAAACGTTTTCTAAGTGGAGATTTTTATTCGATAGAGGCTCCTTTTGGCTGACATCCTCTCTTCCTGTCTTCAATTCTAATCGTTGAACAGCCACTTCTCTTATCAACGAAATTATAAAAATTATATATATACACTGGGCCTCAGCGTTTTTTTTTTTACGGTAAAAGTGGGGCGCACATCAAAAAAGGCTGGGAACCACTGCTTTAAATAAATAAATAAATTAGGAGGTAGGATATCAATCTAGTGAGGTGATCCGTGTTTGTTTCATAGAAATAGCAGCATTTTTCTATAAAAAAATGAAAATAATAAACATATTCTAAAACCACATATAGCAAGAAAAAATTTATAATATAGAATACAGAAATAGAAATTATAGAAAAATATTAAAATATAAAAACTCAAATTCGATTTCCCACTCCCAAGGAATTTAAAAGTTTATTTTTTATACCTTTAATCTAATTCTATGAAGTTTCGTCATATTTTAGTAACTGTTGAAAAAATTTTTTAATAGAACATAAAATTTGACATGTTTTTCTTAATATAATACAGGAAGAATAACAGGAAAAATTGGTTTATTTTTTCTATCAACGTGTTTGCATAAAGAGAAGGATGTTTGTGAATTTATATATAGTTTTTTTTTTTAATTAAATAACATAGGAAAATTTATTATTTCAATTATAAAAGTATTTAATAACTCCTTTTTCAACTTATTGGAAAGAGAAAGAACACCTGCAAAATTTATTTAATTAAAAATAATAAAGATTGTTCATTTTTTTTTTTGTTGTAGATATTGAGCAACTCGCTTTCTCGAAATATGGCCCAGCCACCCCCGCCACCACCCCAGCCACCGCAGCCTCCACAACCACCTCAACAGCCCCTTTATCAACCCGCTGCTAATGGACAGTATGACGATGACGGAGGTTATCGGTAAACGATTTTTCTAATTTTTCTTTAAAAATATTTAATATTTCTCTAATTTGGGTAAATTTAGTGTTTTATGACAATGGAAATATAATCAGGATCCGAAGTATCTTTGCCACTAGGAGATTAAATTTTTTTTTTTTTTTTTTTTTTTTTTGGAATGGGTGCATAAGGTCCGAAGACCTATAATGACCAATAGTCACATGCAGCCAGGAAGAAAATAAAAACAAAAGGAGAAGCATAAAGGGGAAACTCAACTGCGGGAACTGAGAAGATGCCTGTTGAGGTTAGACTTGAAAGTCTGAAGATTGTAGGTTTTGGGGAAGATAGACGCAGGGAGCTTGTTCCAATCACGGGAGGTCATGGGGACAAAGGAAGAATGATTTAATTTTTTATTCGCTGACTTTTCGGTTGCCAATCACGACCTTCATCAGGGCTTATGATCATAACATTTATTTTAAAAAAATTATATTATGTTACAATAATGATAATTTTTGTACAAATCAAATTAAAAGGAAACAATAGACATTAAAATACCTAAGATCGTGTATAATTAAAAATATTAGGAAGTACTTCTAATATTTTATCAAATTTATAATCTTATTGTAACTTAATATAATTTTTTTAAATTAAATATTATGATCATAGGCCCTGATGGAGGTCGTGTTTGGCGACCGAAACGTCGGCGAATAAAAATTAAATAAAATATTTTTTTATTTAATCTCCTGATTGCAAAGTTCCTTCGGATCCTGGTTTCTAATTTGGTTTTAACAAAAATATATAATTAGATTAGATCGGTAAAGCATTCAGAGTATTTTCTTTCTTGGCTACCTCTGCTTCCATACTTCCTATACTAAAGATACACATCCACAACTTACATCTCAACTAGTCCATTTTTGGTTGCGACTACTAACCCTCTTGTAGATTTTTAGATAAAATGTTCAATAGAAGTTAATTCCCATTGCAGGGTCACCGACGGGGAATGATGGAGGGGGGGGGGGTAAATTTCATTAAAATATTTAAAAAATTTTTTGCATTGAAAAGAGAACAGACGGGTTGTTTAGGCTCATAAAATTAAAAAATACCTTCCCTTCTGAAGTACATATACTGAATGATGGTTAAAAAATTGGGAAAGGGCTGCATATTAATATATAGTCCCTGGACTCGACAAGGTTCGCGATGACTCTGTCCCATTGTAATTATTAAGATGTAAGTATATTGCATTGCATTTTGTTTTCTCCAAAGGATTTTTAAAAAAATTCTGAAGAAGTTTTAAATTTTGCTTAGCGTTAAACTTAATTTACAACATATTCAGCGCTAGAAACGGGCACTGTGCAATATTTACAGTAACCCATTCGGGCTTTTTTTCTCAGTTCTTTTTATAGCTAAGCATTCATATTATTTAATAAAAGAACTTGGCCATTTCTTTACATTTTTTATTTTGGTCAGATCTTATATTGAATAAAGAAAAGTTCTTCCTTTTAAAATCATTAGCATAAACATCTTTTCCTTTTTTTTTTTATTTAAAAAATAAACTTGTTTCATTTTTAAAAATATCTTTAATAAAAATAAACTACAAGATTGTTTCAAAGTTAGTTGGTTCCCTTTCCTCCCAATTTATTTTTAATCAACGGCTAATCTACCATTTGCTCGTTTAATGTAAATAATTACACTTAAGACTTGGCTATCGTCACTTATTTGACATCCCGATCCGTTTAAGGTCAATAAATTCAAATAAAGAATGAATCAATTTGATTAAGCAAGATAAATAAACCGTTCCTATATTTTAGAACATAAATTTATCAAAAAATAGTAAAAATAAATGTATTGTTAATTAGCTTAACAAAAAAAAATTGGGACTTAATTGGGAAAATGGACTTATTAGAGGATTTTGCTCAAAATTTCTTGAAACCTTATTGGCTCATTCGTCATCATTTTTTAAAACTCATTTCGAATATTAAATAAGTCGATCCATTTATTTACCAATAATATTCCCTTAACAAAAGTCGTTCATCATTTAATCCCCCATTAGTTTTAATTGATATCCTTTATTATTATTTTTTTTGTGTATCTGTTTTTTGTTTTTTTGTTTTTTTTTTTTGACTGGTAAATGGTCATGATCTTTGACATAAGCTAATTGAACTTATATTGACAATTAGAGTAGAAAGCTTAAAAGGCTCATTGATCACCTTTTCCCATCAGTTTGGCTTTTAACTTGATCTTAAATTTTTATCTTCTCAAATGAGGTAAATGGAAAGTGTGTTGTTTGTTAATAATAAATATCTTGAAATGAATTTCAAAATTTTTTTAAAAATTCGAAATACCAAGCCATTTTTTGTTGAGGTAAAATTTTGATTATTCCAAATTTGAAATAATTTTTAAACAATGTGCTTTTGTGCAAAAAAAAAAAAAAAAAAACTTAAAATAAATATCTTGAGGCGAATTTCGAGACTTTTTGAAATTCAGACCACAATTACTACTTGACTATTTCAATTTCTGAATTATCCACTTGGATTTTTCTCATTAATGACATGTTCATTAAATTTGTTACTCGAGCCTTTCATTTGAAACTTCCCACAAAAAAGTCAGAAGAATATATTTGCTATACTCATGTTTTATAAATCTTATCAATGTAAGATAAAAACATATTTTTTTAAAAATAAGGATAGCGGATGGCATCCAAGGAAAATAATATCAGATAAAAAATAAAATCAATTTCTATCACATTTTTTTTTATTTGATCGTCGACGTCTCGGACGCCAGTCGCGTCCTTCCTCAGGACAATCAATCGTCAAGAAAAAAATACAGATGGTCGGTAATGGTACTTTAACGAAAACTGAAATCGTGCGTCCGAAACGTCGGACGAAAATCTGCTAGAAATTGATTATATTTTTATCTGATTTTATTTTCCCTGGCTGCCATCCCTATCCTTATTAAGTTAAACAGCCATATTCTTCATCATATTTATTTAAATTAGTAGTTGTAATTAAATATTTTTTTTTTTTAGGACAATGACACGAGAAGACATGGCGTCTATTCAAGAAAGGCGAATGTCCCATCAACAACAGAGTGAGTTTGAATAATAACAAGTTTATTTTTATAATATATTCGTGAGTATTATTTTTATATTTTTTGTCGTATTTAGTGTTAGGCAGCCCGGGGAGTCCCTCGCCGGGTATTCCACCTGCTCCAACGCCGCCTGGACATCAACGGACGTCTTCAGCACCCCCGGCACCACAACCTCCGCCAATGGCCTTGGCACCCGCACCTCCACCTGCTCCACCACCCGCACCTCCTGCTCCTCCGTGTCCACCACCTCCGCCTATGTTCCCTATGGCTGCCGCGGCAGTGAGCTGTGCACCGGCACCTCCACCAGTGGCCGCAGCACCGCCGCCGCCTCCTCCACCTCCAGCACCGAATATGGCACGTTCGAGCAGTGCCGATGGTCAGGACACGACCTCATCGCTGGCTGCACAACTTCAGAGCGCACGACTTAAACGTTCTAAAGTAAGTTTCTAATAAAAATGAGATTCTTCGAGTTGGTCGTTATATATTTATCTCACCGGCTGGTTTTTTCTAGCCTCCACCAGCTGAAAATAGCGGATCCTCAACTAGTAGCAGTGGATCCGGCGGATACGGTACTCTAGGTCGTGCAGCAGGAGCTGCAGCAGCTGCTGCTGCAGGTTCCGGAATGGCTAGTATGATGGACGAAATGGCAAAAACTCTTGCCAGAAGACGAAAGGCTGTAGAAAAAGTTGTTGATCAAGTAATATAAACTTTCTTACTGGCATATTGGGTAATCCATATAAAGTGATCTATTAGTGTTGTCCCGATCATTTTTAATTTTTATAAGTATTTTCCATATTCATTGGCAGTTCAAATCATGTATATTTTCAATGAAAATATTAAATATTAAAGTTAATTTTTTTACAACTAAATGTCATAGTTCACATGGATATACAAGAATAGACAGGGCTTAGAGAAAATAATATGAACACCGAGACATACATTATTAATAATGTGTTGAGCCACCATTTGCTTGTAGAAATTTTTTCAGATTATTTAGGGGTACTCTAGGATGTCTATCCTAAGTTTTCGACCTCGAAGACCCTGTGCTAACTTGGAGGGGGGGCGCAAAAACATCAAAATTTTTGGACTTTTTGCAGTTTTTCGCTTATATCTCGTAAACTAAGAATATTTTGTCCACGATAGTACAATAGAAAGTTATAGAGCATTAAATTTGCTAAAATTTGGTTGATAAAACGAATTTGTAAACCCAATATTAACCGAGATACGACCGATCAAAGTTAGACAAAGTTTCTCGAAATGTAAACAAAAAAAAAAAAAAAAAATAGAAACTGATCGACCGTATCTCGGTTAATATTGGGGTCAACAAATTCGTTTTAAGCCATTAGCCAAATTTAATGCTCTACAACTTTGTATTATACTATCGTGCACAAAAAATACTTAGTTTACGAGATATAAGCGAAAAACTGAAAAAAGTCCAAAAATTAAGATGTTTTTGCACTCTCCCCCCCCCCCCTCACCCGCCTCCCAAGTTAGCACAAGGTCCTCGAGGTCGAAAACTTAAGATAGACATCCCAGAGTACCCCCTAAATAACTTGTAAAAATTTCTACATGCAAATGGTGGCTCAACATAATAAATAAAATATTGTCTTTATAAAGTTTTATTCAATTCTGTGACGAGGTTTTGCCACCTTTATGTCAAACTGTGATCCTGTGCGGCGAGTGTAGCTGTAGCAGTTGGACATATTGTCTTTATGTCTGGTGTTCATATTATTTTGTCTAACCCCCAGTATACTGCATTCATTTTGTATTAATATGTATATTTTTGAATCCTTCATATGGATTTACCCTATTCTAAAAACGAATTTTTATTAATCTATATTTTATGTTTTGAAAAAGGATTGTGAAAGTACGAGTGGCGACACAATTACAAGCAATATAAGTTGCGGAACTCAAGAACGAAAATGTAGCACGTCTTGGGGTGATAAATCTAAATTCAGCAATGGAGGAGGTGGAAGCAGTTCAGGCGCAGGTGGCGGTGGCGGCGAATCACCTAAACCTTCAAGAAAGAGATTCGGCTCTTCATCCGAGGAACAACTTGCCAAAGTAAATGGAAGCGACGTTCCTACTTCTGCATTCTCAGCCGAATTAGAAGCAGCCAAACAAGATATTCTTCGAGAAGTTCGATGCGAACTCGCCAAAGTCAAACAGGATATTATTGAAGGTTAGTTTGTTAAATTGAATAGTTGAGTTCTTTAAAGACTTTTTGTTCAATCTTTTAAAAAGAAAAATCTTAATTTTTTTTTTGCACATACAGTATATTTCATATTGGTATATCAAATCAGGCAACAAAAACGGATTTTCGCCACTATGATTTTCAGCAGGCGACATATAATGATTAAGTGTGAAGTTAGCTGTGAAAAAATTCAATTAAGTTCATTGTTGGGAATAAACGAAATTACTTTTCCGAACGGGGGGAACCCAATACATTTTAAAATTGATTTATGGATTGGCTACCAATCAACATGAAATAAATATAGACGGGGTCTAAATGGCCTTCAATGCCGAAAAAGACCTTAAATGAAATTTAAAAAAAAAATTGATTTTTTTGTTTACTATTCAAAAAAGTAAAAGCCAAAAAGGCCTTTATTTTGATAAGGATTGCCATTAACACTATTCTGAAGATTGTCTCTGTTTTTACTTACTCGTTTTGCTTTAGAGTAACAAAGGACACTTCATATCTTCTTACTTTTATTTGATCTACTAATGGAAGATGCGCTTTATTAAGATAGCAAGTTTGCAAGATATGTTTGTGCTTAAGAATTGGGCAAAATTGTACCCCCTGGAGTCGAACCAGGACCTCCACGCTTTCGCTGCGGGAGGACTACCCTTATCCTAGGGCGCCGGCCCAATCTTAAGCACAAACATATCTCGCAAACTTGCTATCTTAAACGATATATTGACTGGCTAATGACCAGTCTATTTGAGCATTGATTGAAAAAATTCCATCCTTTTCAAACTCACAGCTTTATTAAATTTGACTCAATCAAAAAAGATATGGCTGATAATACCCGTCTTTTGGAAATCTGTTTCACAGCCATAATAAAATATTTTTTTAATTTAAACTGGTAACCGTTGGCTCTAGTTGAAACATTATGATTTCCCCAAGTAAGATATCACAAGGTTTTTGTTTTATTTTAGAAAATTTGTATTTTTTTTTCACTATTTTTAAATTATTGTTTATAACAAAGAATTTTGAAAATTTTAAATTAAATTAAAAGAAACTTGTTCAAGAATTGTTCATCTAAATTTGATTTATATATTAATAACATACAACTCTTGTTTATAAAGTTCAAACAGGTAAATTTATATTTTCATAATATTTTTAAAATAGCAAAATTATTTCAGCTTGCAAAATAGCATATTATATTTTGAAAAATACCATCCATAAATTAGAATTTTTACTTTCTCGAATACGATGTATAGAAAGTATTGTAACCGTCAACATAATTCTACCTCAAGATTTTATTTTGATAAAATTTTTTTTTACTCTTGTACATTTTTTTGTTAATTTATCTCAAAAAGAAGCTGTTATTTTTCTATTTTATTAATTCATATTTTCATTTTCATAACTATTCCAAAATTATTATAAATTAATTAATTAATTTCTTTTTTTTCAGCATTTCGACAAGAATTAAATAGAAGATAATAATTTTATTTATAATGAATGACTTTTACACAAGTATATAAATATATATATATAATATTATATATATAAAATATTTATGATTAGTTCCTAGCAAGAAAGAAAAACTAAAAAAAGCAAAAAAAAAAAAAAGCATCATTTAAATAAAAGAGAAAAATTAGAAAAAGAAAACATCAAAAGAGAAAAAACTAAATGGAATCAATCAATAAATAATCAAAGGACTCATTAAAATCAACAAAGTGACGTAGCACAAGAAATTAATAGCATTTTAATACAAAAATTGCTACAAAAATACAAAAAAAATATGTAATTATCTTTTTTTTATCAAACAAGCAAAAAAAATATTTAACCTAGGATATACATATATATAATATTAAGATTCGATTCAATTCCATGTCATATTATATATGGAAACAGATTTGTCATATTGACCGTTTAATATTATTTATTATTAGCATTTGAAATACAAAAATATCGCGATTTTTTTTAAGGTTTGTTCCAAACAAAGAAATGAACCTCTCCGTGTATTGTTAAACTCACTCGTAATATGAAAATAGAGTTTATTTTTAACTCTGCATGCGTATATCATACTACCATTGTGTTATAACAATATGCGGTCTGCTTCATTTGATCATTTTTAAACAATTCCCAATTTTAATTTTTTAATTCAAAAGTTCAATTTTTTTAATTTTTCTATTTCTCTCTTGATAATTATGATTGTTTGCAAATGTATTTTTTTTATATTTTCTTAACAAAATACATCCTATTTATTCTGTTTGAATATTTTTTATAAAAATATATATATATATATATTATAAAATTAAAAATAAATATACATAAAATTATAATGTAAAAATAGGGCCAAAAATGTTTAAATCTTTTTTGAAGTGATATTTCATTATTTATAATTTTATATAAAAAAAATCACCAAATTCATTTTTATCATTCATAAAAAAAAAAAAAAACATTCCAAACAAATTTTTCATATACCCATAAACTTGAGAAAAAAAAAGGTTGAAATTGAAATATCACTCTCAATTAAGAATAGACTTACTTTTATCACCCCCCCCCCCCCCCTATTTAATATTGTTCAGTAATTATTAAGTATTATTAGAATATCTTTTTTATTATTATTCATGTAAAAAGAATCTACTTAAATTTTTTTTTTTATTCTCTTTGTTTATGTTACGCCGAATTGACGAAATTGCCTATTTCATGAAATCCGCACAATTTTGCTGTTTTCGTGAATTCAGCAAGCACCCTACCGAATTAAGTAATTTTATGCTTTTTCCGCGAATTGGGCAACAAAATTTTTGCCTATTTCACGAAATAATCAACGCCAGTCGCATATTCTGTGCGTTTATTTTCGTACCCTCATTAAACATGTTTGGATGTCTCAACAAAATGAAATAATCAACGCCAGTCGCGTATTCTCTGCGTTTATCTTCGCACCCTCATTAAACATGTTTGGATGTCTCAACAAAATGTTTGGAAGGCGGAAGGCTAGCAAAATGGCAGAATGTAGTTCTCTTTGTAGACGGAGTAGCTCCAATTTTATTATTATTAAAACGATTTAATATTTAAAGCAACTTGCAGCGGCCCCAGTCTAGTCTGTTTCTGTTCGTTGCAGTAAGGTTCTCCTTAGAAAAAAAAAATTCAATTCAACTTTAGGGAACTCACGGCTTCGGTTCGATTAGCTTTTGGGAACGTCAAATAAAGCTGGCAAATGGCTGTTTTTTTTTTGTGAAATAGGCAAAATTAACAAAAAATATTGCCTAATTCGTAAACTCGGCAGAGGGCTTGCCGAATTTACAAAAACTGCAAAATTTAGCTTATTCATGAAATATGCAATTTCGTCAATTCGGCTTAACATTTATATTATACCCTCCTTATGACTTTGTATCTCTCTAAATGTTGGCGGTGTCTTTGGGGTTGGAATATTTTCTTTTTTACTTCGTCAAAATATTATTTATTTATCTATGCGTTTCAACAACGACTTAATTTTTTTTTTTTCTTAACGAATAATCGGCCTAAAATATTTTTTTAATTAATATTTCAACCCCTATGTTTGCTCAATTTTCTGACAGTTTATTTATTATTTTGAAAACTGTCTGAATTGCGCGACTCCGCCTACCTTATTTTATCTCGGACAAATCAATTTATATTTGAAATGAAGCTTAATTTTGCTCTCTGCGCTTTCATTTTTCAATTTAAGACATATCGGAATCGCTTTGGCATGCGATGCGTTGTGCTTTTCTCCCTCCCTTTAGCCGTTTATATACTCAACGTTTACAAAAAAAAAAAAATCACATTCCATTTTTTTCAGTATAGTGTCCGGCATTAAATTTAATCACGATCTTATAGATTAAATTTTGGCAAATCAATTAATAATTTTTGCCATTCACTATACATATATATTTATATAATATAAGCAGGATGTTTACTTATTAGTCGAATTTTTTTTTATATTAGTAAACATCCGGTATCATCATGATCATCATTTTATTTAAAGAAATGGAAGCATGTTTTATTATGAATGGGGCTCAGAGGGTTTTTTATATATATACAGCTTTGTTTTTCAGATATCAGTAAATCAAAAAAACGTTTTGTCCTAGAATATTCTATTTTTCTAATTTTTACATAATTCAAATGATCTCTTTGTGTGTTTATAATTTTTTTTAAATCTTTAGACTTTTACAGCCCCACCTTATATAAATATTATGTATATTATATCTCATAATAATAATTATTATGTTTATTTGTAAATAAAAATATCGTATTATTAAGATACAAATATTAAAATAAAAATATGTTGTATATTATTATAATATTATTATTATTATTATTATTATTATATCTCATGATATTAACTGAATATGTGAATTTGAAAAAAAAAAATATAAAAATACTTAAAAAAATTTTTGCGATGAATGTGTAAATAAAAAAATGATCTTCCTAAAAAACAAATAAGAAAAATAAATTGCAAAAAAAAAAATTTGTGTGTGGATTAAAAAAAAAAAAAGAACGCTTGTGCTTAAAATAATCTATAATTATTAATGATTAAATTTTGTGAAAATTACACCAAACATTTTTTCACTTCACATCGAATATTATCTCATTTCTAGTAATAAAAAAAAATGATGCATTTCCTCAGGGCCGGCGCAAGCTATTCTGCCGCCCTAGGAAGATATTTTTTTGCGCCCCCAAAAAAAATTTCCCGCCCCCTTTCGCGGTACCAAAATTTTTTACCTTTTTTTTTAGAGACCAAAATTTTTTGCCTCCCGCGGAACATTTTCTCTTGCGCGGAACCAAAATTTTTTCCCGTCAGAAAAAATTTTTTATCTTTTTTAGAGACTCAAAATTTTTGCCGCCCGCGGAACCAAAATTTTTCACCATGTGCCGCCCGCGGAACCTAATTTTTTCGGGTGCCGCTTGCGGAACCAAAATTTTTTTTTTATTTTTTACCTTTTTGCCGCCCTCTCCAGGTTGCCGCCCAGGCGCCGCCAGTTTGCCTAGTGGACCCCCCCCTGCATTTCCTGCAAAGTGAATCAAATAGAATTTTCATTTATCACTTTTCAAAAATTTCTCTCAACTTATTTATTTTGTTTTAAATTTTATACTGAAACTAGATGCTGGAGGGTTGACTTGAGTGAAAAATTAATTTTTTTTTGGGCTCAGATAAAATCAGAAAAAATTTGGATTGAAAAAAAAAATTTGTCTTTGAGAGTAAGGCCCGGGGTCCCTCGGGCTGAGGTATATCCGGTATTTTAAAAATATTTTTGTATGGTGGGGGAATTTAAAAATGAGTTCGGGCTCCCCCCGAAAAAAATTTCAATATACGCCCCTGACTGAAATAGTGATTTTTAAACGTTTTTTATTTTTTTCATCATTTCAAATAAATTTGATTATTTTTGATGTAGGTAATTAAATTCGATGACTTTATTTTGTTATAGTTAAATATTTTTCGAGATCTCGACTTTGAGGCCGAGGGTCCGGTGGTCTGGTGCAATGGACAGCAATGACCTCGCCTTTTTCCCGCGATGCGGGATCGGCGGACCTCACTTTTTCCCTCCAACCTAACATGAGTTTTTGCGACTTAGGATAAAACAGATCGGTCCGTCGCACGGTCTGACGCCTGTAAAAAATAGGAAGGAAAAGACAGACATACAAAGAACAGAAGAACTGCCTGTCCCCGCTCGAGCAGCTCGTGGTCGCCATCCACGCACCCACAAGATATGGGCCCCTGAGAGTACAATTGAACTGATCGGCAACTGGTTCGCATCCCGTGCCAGCGACAAAATTTGTTTCAAATGAATTGAATACCAATCATTTGAATAAATAGAGAATAGGCAATATACACACGAAACATAAGGTATCTTCCCCGAAACCTACAATCTTCAGACTTTCAAGTCTAATCTCAACAGGCATCTTCTCAGTTTCCGCAGTTGAGTTCCCTTTATGCTTCTCTTTTTTTTTCTTTAATTATATTCTTCCTGACTACATGTGACCACTGTTCATTATAGGTCTTTGGACCTTATGCATCCATTCCAAAAAAAAGGGCATGGACAGGGTCTAAATGGCCTCAGCTGCCAAAAAAAGGCACTACTCTTGAGGGATTATACCCACCAGGGGCGTATATAAAAATTTTTTTCGGGGGGGCAAAAAACAAAAATTTTTCAGAGAAAATTTTTTTTTTAAAAACTATATCTTTTTTCTCTCAAAATTTTTTTTTTATTTTTTTTCTATTGCAAAACCAAACTTCCTCCCTCCGCAGAAAAAGTGTTTGGGTTTGTTTTTTTTATTTCCTATATATTTATTTTTTTTGGAAATTTTGGGGGGGGGGCGCGCGCCCCCCCCCCCCCCCCTCCCCCCCCCATACCCACTCCAAAATCCTCTAAACTGTTATGGAGGAAGGAATACTAGAAATATATAAATTCACTTATTATTAAAATATAATAGTTTTTATTAATTTCTGGATTCTCATAAAAAAAAACTGAGTCACATGCCCCCTACATCCTAATCGCTCCCCACTCAGTGGATAAAATTTTCCCATCCCCGGTTTAAAGTAATTTTTTATTCTTAATATGGAGATACAATGAGTCATCACCCCTCGTTTTTTTTTATTAGTAGATTGAGAAGCGAATCGCTGCTGACGATTATTAACGCGTTGCAAATAAAGCAAAAAGTCGCAGTTGCCTTTGTGGAGTGAACAAAAGCAGGTACTTAGTTCGCCAAATATCCGCTAAGTGACAGCACCAGTTATACAAGTAATTCGCCATCTTAATTTTTTTATTACTCTTTGCTTTTCAATATCTCTGACCTTCCGCCATGAATCATTCATTGTTATTATTTTCATTATGATAATTTGGTCTTTAAATTTATTAAATCATGAGTATTGTGATCCCTAATTATAAAACGTTAGTGAAATATCTATTATAATTTTATAATATTTATTTTGATTATACAAATGAACATCATCTGTCATCATTAGACTACATAATGATTTATTCAAAAAGACGATTTCTTAAAAGGTTAGAATTGAACTTTTTAAGGTAAATTATCCATCAAATTATTTTTATTAATTAAAATAAATCTTGATCAACTTCACATTGCCCATTTATCCTCCTTTATTTTGTGATTTTCATTCATTTTAGACAATACAAAGCAAATGTTAATTTTGACATACATGACATTTTATTTATAATTTACTTATAAAACTATTAAAATTCTCATTACAGGCCGTATATATGTCTTTTGTTTTAAATGGATAATGATTTTTAATAAATATTTTAATTTTAAAGCCCTATTTAGCCAAAATAATGGTACTTGTTGGGATTAATTTCTACACTTTCACTGTCCCCAATATTATATATTATGGTGATTAATTAATTGTGAAAACTACTTAAATTGTTTGAATCATTTAAGTCGGGGACTCTTTGTTTCATATAATGTTGTCATAACTAAAATGACTTAGAAAAAAGGCCCACTTATAATCATTTTAGCATAGATTCCTAGCTGAGTTCACAATATTATAAAATAAGCTACGTACAAAATTTGTTGCATTTTTTCTAAAAATTGACCTACTATCTCATTTATGATATTTAATTCGCTAGAGGCAATGAAATCATTCGATATTCATTTATAATTTAGCCCATATCACAAAAGATGAAAATAAATTATATTCATTTCTTTAAAAAAAGGTTCAATATAATCACATTAATTATGATAATTAAAATTTATAATTAAATGAATTTAATGAATTTTCTCCAAAGTCGTTGAACTTGATATATATAATTTCTTATGAATTAAATATATTTAACTAATAAGAATTTTTCAGAAAATATATATACATCATTCCAACTTTGACCAAAAAGCGATCATTAGTAAATAAAAGTTTGCTACCATGTTCTGAAACTGGGAAGGGCAAGAAAAAATTTGTTTATGGAATAGAGGTTTGTTGTAGAATATTCATTAGTAGCTCGATTTGATTCTGTTTTCCATATCTCCATCCATATCTGGATATCTTTGAGTATAGGAGAGTTTAAGGGGCCACTAAGTTATGTTTTTGTGTCTTTTTGACTTTAAGATCAAGATATTTGCTTCTATAGTGCTTCTAGTTTATTCTGAAATTCCTGTGAAACAACAAACTCAAAGTTTGTTATTTTTTGCTAACTTAGAATCGGTCTGCATCCTCCCCTGCAATTACTTCGACTATAAATATTTATAGTATTGAGAACCCGTTGAAATTGTATAATCATACAAACATTACGTAATTTCTAAGCAAATTTTATCTTTGAATATTTGATTATACATAAAAGATAACTACTGTATAATATTAATTTTTTGATGTCAATAGTTTTCTGCAAAACAATATTTTTTAAACACTCTTCGGGACTTTAGACGTATATTTGAATAAAATATTAATATTCAATTCGGACTTGACAATTCATAGATATATTTAACAATTTGTGAGTACGTTTTTTATTGGTGGGCCAAATGTCCCTTGGTCCCTGGAAATCAAACTCAGGATCTCCAGCCTTTCCGGTGTTTCGATGTGGTATCTTTTGCATCAGGCCACTAGACCCTCGACCAACAACAATTTTTGTCAACTTCACCATCCCTAAATTCCATTTTTCCCCAATTTTCTAATTAATTTTAATTAATTTTTTTTTTTTTTAGAAAGGAAAAGAAAAAAAAATCTATAAGTATATAATCGTCCATCTGTCTGTCCAGCTGTCACGACCAGTTTGATAAACTTTCAATTGGAATTCGGAAATAAAATTTTGCGCGCTTTAGAAGAGAGCCCAAGAAAAATACGGCCTTCTGGCCCTAAAATCCCCAAATGTAGGGGCTGGAGAAATTTCGCAATGCATGTGATTAAGCAACAGGCGAGCTTCTGCCACAGGGGAACCCCAGCTGTAGGGGCGAAGTCCTCTGGCTAGCCGCGAAAAGCCAAAACAGATTACTTAATAGGGGTAACATTAAAAAAATATCTCCCCTTGCCCTCCTAAATAACAATTAATAGAATAAAACCTTTTGATGGATAATTTTCAAAACTATCAAATTTTTATTTTAAGTTTGAAAAATAACTGTATAATTAATTTTTATTCTTTCTTATTTCAGGTAACCTCACTCCACAAATACACCAAAAATGGTTTTCTATACTAAACTAACATTCATCATGCTAGTCATTTATATATTAACATTCCATTTAGAAATGTATGTTTGTTCATTTCTGTAATCCAATTTTTTTTATTATATTTCTAATCTGCTTTTCTTTTTTCCTTTTTCTTTTCTTTTCTGTTTTTTCTTTTTATTCTTTTCAGGATATTAAACTTCATTAAGAATTTCGGATTGGGACTATTTCTTTTTGCCTTTGTGTTTGTGCCAATATTTTTCAAATTAAATTATCCACTGCAAAGAAGTTTGATCTTTTTAAGTTTTGGTGAGTATACGATATCATTTGTAACTAACTACTTCAACTAGGGTATATAAAAACACAATCATATTCTGCTTAAATGACATTTATTAACGGAAATAAACAATTTTTTTTAGTTGACACATTATTTCTTATAATTTCTTAAAACATCATCAGAATTTAGAGAAATACATTAATATAAGTAAAATAATAATAGTTTGGAATTTTTCTTGCAAAATTTTCTACATTTTTTCTCACATTTAAAGCCTCGCTACCCAAGAATTATTTTTCTGAACACCATAAAAATTAATTTTATCTTTATAATAATATACCATGTAATAATAATAATGGAGTACGAGTGTCCGTCCATTTGTCCTGCTCTGTTTGAGCAACTTCCCGTTTGAATTTCGAAATGAAGTTTTGCATCCTTATAGAGGACATTTGTGAAAGTGTAGAAAAATAATCGGGTGCCTAAATATGAATTTGAGAAGACTCAAAAAAATTGAAAATTTTTTTTGAAAAGCATTGGTTTATTTCTCTCTTTATAAAAAATCGAAGCTAATTAATTGTATTAATAAAATTATTAAATCTCTAAATTGAAAATTTATAAAAATTTTTCCTTTGATTTATAATGTTATATACATATTTATATAATATATAGCCCTACAATTCGTTAACGCTCATCTTTGTGTCTGTCTCCCTGGATACCTCCATAATCTTTATTCATTTTGAAACGAAATTGTATATTTTTAAAGATGAAAGGGATGGATAAAACGTGGGTCTGGCGCATACGGAGCTAAATGTCTGAGGACCTTATTTACCAGATTAAGAAAAGATATGCCTAGGTTCAGGGGATCGTCACATCGTTAATTGGGATCAATAATATGGCTATTGCATAAGCTTTAGTTACTCGCGGTTTAATTAAAAAATTACCTATATTATTAATAACTGGTGAAACTTAACAACCCCTCCCCTCCCCTTTCTAGAAAGTGCTTTGCTTAACAGAACCCCGTCTTGTATTTTATGTAAGCCCATA
Source organism: Euborellia annulipes (assembly GCA_023213315.1). NCBI lineage: Eukaryota > Metazoa > Arthropoda > Insecta > Dermaptera > Anisolabididae > Euborellia > Euborellia annulipes. The sequence goes on from JAKCPI010031179.1 coordinate 25,254, forward strand.
CTAATCTCATTCTTATCTCATTACTAATTGAATTTTTTTTTTTTTATTTTAGTCAACCGACCTTCTGCAAAAGAATTGAAAAATCCGAATAAGACTGGAATACCATACATAAGGAATTTTTATTTAACAACAGAAGAGAAAGTTCAATTGGGCGTTTGGTAAGTGCAATATGAATTACTCAACCAATTAAAGATACGCCAAAAGAGGGAGTTCCAATTTTAATTCGACTTCTAATATAAATCCAGAGAGAATTTTCTGTTTATGAGCAAGTACAATAGCAGCAAAGAAAAAGCTTTTGTATGCCTTCAGTCCTTATAGGCTTGTGCGTGAGAGTCAATTCTCGAATAGACTAACGTTATCTTAAACACTCACCTTTTATAAAAAATATGACGTAGTTTTGTTTTAGAACAATGACAACTTAGTGCCTAAATTAGATATATATATAAGCCTATAAGAACTGAAGAATTTTGTCTTCGTCATTTTGCATCCAAATGCTTTGTTTTCTTTGCCGCTCTTGTATTTGCTCTTTCGTAATTTATTCTAATAGAATGTCAGTCTCTGAATAATATCCTGTTGGAAATAGATGAAGGTGGGGGAACAGCCTGGTGAACAATATGATAGAGAAGGTTGTCAATATTCAACCTCTGAGATGATAATCAGAGAAACTCCTCCCGCTACTAGTCAACGTTTCGAAGGACAAACGACTTCTTTTTCAGGACTATGCGGAGTCTTTAATCAAACTTGCCCTCAATTTCGTCATAATATTTATAAATTTATTGGTGAAGGTGGTGAATGAACTTTTGCCTATTAATGAAAAAATGACGTTTATTCCATGAAAATAAAAAAAAAAGGTTACGCACAAACCATTTTGAAATATTGGATTGACTAGTCGCAGTCTTGTATAAGCTGGTAAATAAGAGAAGTGTTCAAAGCGGGTAGTTGACTTTTAATTAGCTTAATTTGGTGTCAATTATAACCTTCAGAATTTAAATAAAATTAAGTAGAAAATTTTCTTTAAATTTAACGACCATGATTCTTTGTTACAGGCACATTTTACCCAACAACACAGATATATCTATACCTGAAGATGAGAATCTCATCGGCAATTATTATGAACAATTACTGGGTAATGGTCAGCCTATCATTATCTATATGCATGGCAATTCGGGAGCCAGATCCAGCGAACATCGAGTGCAGCTCTATAAAGTTTTTGGAAAACTCTATTTTCACGTCATAACATTTGATTATCGAAGTAAGAATTCTGAATTCTATTTTTGAATAGCTAAAAATTGTAAAAAAAATGTTCATTTTCTTAAAAATCTGGTGTGACTGATCGCACAGCACACAACTTTCTCTTATCTTCGGTAATCGAAAGTTTTGTTCTGTGCCACCAGATTTTTTGTGTCGGCATATGTTTAGATCCGACAGTACGGTCCATTCGAGAGATGTAAAATTTATAAGGTAGGGGAAAATATTTATATTTTGTTACCATGGCAACCATTTCTCATATCTTTCCTATGAAGTACAAGAGTAAAGTGTCTTCAGAAATTTCAAGGGCAAAATGAGAATATGTTGAAATACATTTTAAAGAGCATCTATAAAATATTGATTTTTGAATTTTAATTAAAATCATTGGAACGGATTTTTAGAAAATAAGGGCATAAAGATGTCTCATTGGATGAAAAACTTTGCAATAAAAACTACATTTATGGGTGATTGAAGTCTTTTTAATAGTAGTATGTTCGCTGACCTCCTATAATGAAAATACCCCGATCGCCTGGTTATGTTATGTTGGGATTGTTCTTATGATTGTCTTTTTTTTGAAAATTAATTTAATTAAACAAATTAAACAATACTATATGTTTTTTGTGAGGGGCCAAGTTCCAGGGGACACCAGTGTGCTATCCATTTCACCAAGCCACTGGTGCTCCATGCTTGGTCTGCCAACAAAAAGCATGGTCTTGTTAAATGGACTGTTATGCATTAGTGTGCCAAGCTCCAAAAAATTAAAAATTGTGTTAAGACGGAATATTGTTTCAAATGCTATAATTAATAATATTTTATGAAATATGTCCTAAAAAATTTATATTTAATGTTACTTGCACAATTGACAAAAAAATTATATATAATCCAATGAAAACAAAAAATTTAATGTTAATTTTCTCAAAACTAGACAGTGGGCTTGACACATAATGGTAACAGGTAATATATCTATTACTTACCTTGTTAGTTAAATCCTAATTCGAGGTATATTGAATAATATTATCTTATTCAAATATATAGATCTCGAAAAATATTTAATTAGAAATTATAATTAATACTTTTATAATTTTTCAGATTATGCGGATTCTACTCGAATAGATCCGACGGAATCAGGCCTGGTATCGGATGGAATGTTCATTTATAAATGGGTCTATTCCATTGCAAAAAATTCACCTATTTTTATTTGGGGCCATTCATTAGGCACAGGGTAAGTCAGTCATTTTTGTACCAAGAGTCGTGCGTTCGCATCCCGCCCCATGCGGCAAAAATTGAATTGGCTACTAATCAATTTAAATAAATAGCCATAAATGCCGAAAAAGACCTCAAACGAATTTAAAAAAAAAAAAAAGATAATTTAGAAATTTGTCTTTGTTTATTTAAAGTCTTTTTCAACATCTAAGGCCATTTAGACCCCATTTCTATTTATTTCAAATGATTAGAAGCATGGGCGTGCCTCGGCTCCCCTCCCCAAATAAAATTGAAACAATATGGGGCCTTCCAGGTCCCCCGGGATCCATGCACACCCCAGCCAAATTCCCTAGTTATGCCCATGATTGGTAGCCAAGTCAAATGAAATAAACTTTTCTCGCTTGGGACGGGAAGCGAACCCGGGGAGAATGAAGCTGATGTCTTCTCTCTGAGCCACGGGCATTTTATAAATTTGTAAGAGTAAAAATAATTCTTTTAAAAATATTAATCTATTTTTTAAGAGTTTCGTCACATGCAGTGGATAAATTGACAACAGAAGGATTTAAACACATCAACGGTTTAATACTCGAATCGCCATTTAACAACATTCGAGATGAAATTCGTGAACATCCCTTCTCTTGCGTATGTATTATTTGTTTTCATTGTATTTAAAATTATTAATAAAATTGAAATTTTATTTACTTTTTTTTCTTTTTTTTTAGCTTCATCGCTATTTTCCCTTTTTTGAATATTTTTTTTTGGATCCTGTAGCTGCAAATGGAATTCATTTTGAGAACGATCGTCATATAGCTAATTTTTCCATACCAGTTTTAATCCTTCATGCTAAGGATGATTTAATTGTTCCATTTATTTTAGGACAGCGAGTAAGTTTTTTATACATTTTAAAAAACTTTTTTTTTTTTTGAGAAAAAGTTTTCTTTATTTTTTGGCTACTAGGACCATTTAGACAGCGTCCATATTTATTTTTATTAATTAGCCAATTCAATTGAAATAAATATTTTTCGCTAAGGAAAGGAAGCGAAACTCTCGCCCATGCCTAGCACAAGAAGCGAATACTCCGCCATTTTGGCTCAGACCCACTAAAGTTTTTTAGGTAAATCTTTTTCTAAAGATCAAAACCTGTAAATCGTTAAAATATTATGATATTTTATTTTTATTTTTTATAAATAAAATTATCATTCTCGTAAAATTTGATTTTCCAAGCGGGCCGCAATTTGAAGATCCTGAAATACGAAAAAAAATTAAAATATTTCTTAAAACAAGATTTGATTAACGTACAAAATTGAATACTTTTAGGAATCCCCCTTAACCTTTAGAGTTAAATAAAGAAAATCTGGCAGGCTTGCCAAGCCAGACAACAACGACCAAGATCGTTCTATTCTTGCCGAACAACACTGAATCTCTGAATAGGTTGCCAAGAGAGGCAGAGTTTTTGACCCCCGTCTATCTGTAAATGCATTTTTCATTTAAAATTTGTTGTTTTTTTTTTCATTCAAATATTGTAAAATCATAATGGCGTCTGTAGCCAAAAATGACTCTAAAATTTAAAAAAAATAAAGAAAACTCTAAATAATTTGAACCTGGTCGAAATTTTTGCTATGAGAATCCCATATTAGCCCTTGACCTCAGAGGTAGAGCTTAGCTTCTGGTGCCAAAGGTCAAGGGTTCGCATCCCATCCCAGGCGAGAAATTTATTTCAATTGAATTTGATACCAGACGATTAGGCATAAGTTTATATTATTTTAATTATTCTGTTTAACAATTTTTTTTTCTTGTTACAGCTTTATGAAACAGCAAAACAGCTGAGGCCTAAATCCACAGAGATTGAATTTGTTCCATTTGATGGGGAATATAGATATGGTCATAAATGCATTTATCGAGCTCCGGAATTAGGAGATATCATTACGTAAGTATAAATTAAATTTCTTAACAAAATTTCAAAATAAGTAATTATATTTGCATTTTTTTTTCTTTTTAAGGAAATTTGTCAACAAACATCGATAATAAAAAATGCCTAGTATTTCACAATGTGTCTTTCAATATTTATGTATTTAAACATTAAAATATCACCACCGATTTTTAAATATAATGTACAGTATAGTAAAATAATGTAAAGTTATTTCATTAATTACTTTTTTGAATTTTCTTCTGTATATTTACTGGTAATCATGAACTATAAATTTCAAAAAAAAAAAAATCTTCCCATACGCTTTTTAGAAAAAAAAAAACTCATTGCCACTTTCATTTGAAACTTGTCATATACTTCAAGAAGAATTTTTAATAGCTTCGCAGTGTTTCTTTTTTTTTACTCCACTTATATTTCAGTATAGAGTCAAAAAGTGAATTCAATGTTTGTTTAGTCGTGTTCATAAGCTTAAATTAAAAAAAAATCCGGTGTGACTGGCGCACAGCCGATTTTGTTCAAAAGCTTATTTTGAGCGTCCGAGAGGGTACGTAATTTAAATATAAAATTTCATTCCGGTAGTTCAATTTCTTCATGCTAAAAATCTTTACACACAGACACTCACACAGACAGACAGACCAATTTGTGGGATCCACTTTTTTTGAACTCGAAACATGTATATCCATCAAAATTTCGACATCGAATTTTTGACATGATACTTTCTCTGTCTATATATTTCATATATAGGGGTGTTACAAATCGGCCTAATTTTTTTCAAAAATTGAAAATATTTTAGCCAACGAAAATTTTTTCGATCCACTGTGAATATTTCGGGCACATATCAGCTTTCCTTGCTGTGTGGATAATTGAAGTGGTCGGCTGCAGATAGTGCTAACTCACAATTATGACAAATTCGACTTTTCATCATCATCAATTGAGCAAAGGTCTCTACTAGAAATACAATTTGTTTCTCAGCCTGATATTGTCATTAGAGTGCTCTGACGGTAGCAAACAAACAAAACTTTCTATTGATGTTTTGTTTGTTTCAAAAGTTTAAAATTGAAATATCTCGCAACATAAATTTGTGGGCTAGCACTATCTGCGCCCCACCCCTTCAATTCAAAATATTACCACAGTATATTTGGGAATATATTTTCAAACATTCCATACATTCTCACCTTTAAAAAGTTGTTATTATTTTTATCTTACTTTAATAATTGTTATTAGAATTTATTTTTATTTAAATATATAAATGTGATTTGATATTTCATTTCTTTTAAATTCTTCTCTCCGTCTGGAAAACTAATGTATCTTGAACCCACACGCCCTATAACGTCCTAATCACATGATCTCTATTCCATCACCCCTAATTATTTTCAGTTCTGTGAGGCCGTGTGCCTCATCTCCTCGCCTCTACGTTGACCTTCGAGGAGCCCCATATCGTACGCCGTCCTCGCCCCACCACTACTCTCTTGGCGTACGACATGTCCAAACCAGTGGAGACGCCATTCGCGCATTTTGTCAGTGATTAGCGCTATGCCAAACCTGCTCCTGTTGGTATCGTTGGGGATGCGGTCAAGTCTGGTGACACCAAGTGACCACCTGGCCATACGGATCTCCATCACATGCAGTGCCGATTCGCTTCTCTTCGTGGAGGCCCATGTCTCGGTCGAATACAGAGCAACCGGCAGTCCGGTAGATTGCCGACTTCAAATAAATCGGCATCCGTCGGTCGCAAAGGATTCCGGAACATTCTCTCCATTTAAGCCAACTTGCATTTATACGCCCGGCAATCTCATCCGTTGGTTCCCCATCATCAGCGACCCTCGAGCCAAGATAGCGAAAACTGCGACATTTAGGAAGCGCCTGGCCATCAAGTATAACTTGATCTGCACTTTGTTGAAAGTACTGCATGGGTTAATACGCAGACCGTATTGAGCGAGGCGATTCTACCAGATGTTTACTGAATTTTCCAGTTTGTCGCGAGTTTCTTCACACAGCGCCACATCATCGGCGTAAAGGAGGCACCACGACTGGGGCCTTTGAAGATCCCGAGCGATGACATCCATACAGACGACGAAGAGCGATAAGAGAGCGCTACCTTTGGTGTGGCTACCAATCAAATGAAATAATTGAAGACGGGATCTAAATGGCCTTAGAGACCGAAAAATACCAAATAAATTAAAAAAAAAAAAAAAAAGAAAAAAGCTTTCACAAAAATAAATTAATAAATTTGACTGTTGATTGCTGCAGTTCAGTATTTTGACTATTTATTGTGAATCTAATCCACTCAAACAATATTTTTAAGAAGCTTGATAAATAAAGTTTTAACATGCCTCAATATGGAAAATCAACGATGTCTCAAGTTGGGACAAGCAAACTATTTATTTTTTTTGTTTCTTTAATTATGAAATAATCACATCTTGCATTTTTAAAACTACAACCTTTGTCCTGAAAAATGATGTTATAAAAATAAATAAAATCTTTTAAGTTTGCTGGTGGTACCATGCTGAACTTTGATGTCCTAAGTTAGGGTATTTGAATGTATTTAATCATATATTATTATGCAAATTCATCAGTGGTGCCTTCTTTTTTTATTTATTTATTCTTTTACATGTTATTCTTATATGTGCTATATAAGCAGCAATCGCTATCGAGACCTCCATTGTGTCTATACTGTATATTGTGTTAGTACGTTTTTATTTTAATTCATTTATTTTATTATAATGGCGCTCCGATTATTCTGTCGCACGCCCTCCACCTGAGAAGCAAGGATTGTATTGGATAATTGTTTAATAATCTCTTCAGGGCCATGCCCGGGAAGGTACAGGGGTGGGGTGGACATTGACGTCATCACCCCCTCCATCTTTTCCAAATTCGAGGACTCGATCTCCAGCTGAAATATTTATTCTTTGCTCTATTATGATTGGCCAAGGCCTTGGCCTATCAGCCTTCAAAGAGCCCTACTCTCTTAATAAGAAGATGCACAACGCGTCCTAGGTCAGTGGCCAAGCAGGCTCGGTACTAATTACATTGTTTCCGCGTTAGTTTGTGTTAAGTGCATATCCAACATGGCTTCCACCTATCAGCACGCAGCTGTTTGCTTAGCATTCTTCCGTAGTTTTAAAGGTATTTTACATTTTATATTTAAATCGTTGATTAAATTTAAATATAATAAGATAAATAAGCAAACTGAATAATATTTTAGTTCCCGGATGACCGAGCAGAAGCTCGGCGGTTTTATCTTTTGATAAATTAGATACCCCCTTGATATTTTCAAGCTTTTAAATAAAATCGACCCAGGGTACTTTTTGTTAGTACTTTACTATTGTACTTCGTTTTTAGTTGAAATTCATTTTAAGTTAGCCTCACCCCTGACACACAAAATAAGCTTTTGAATAAAATTCTTGGCCCGCCACATCCTTTCATATATTTTTTTTCCAAGTTGCCTACCGCTGGTTCTCGCAAATTGGTCTGTGTGTCTTGTCTGTTTGTAGGTGGGCGTGAAACGATTTTATTCTACTCTTCAGCATATTAGGCCATATAGACTTTAGTCAATACTCAATATTTAAAATACGATAATATATTCGAGTTCAACCACATTTATTATTATCGACTTAGCTTATAATCAGAAAAATTCTATATACGCCCCAAATTACAATATTCAATATTTCATTAGGATCCATCAATTTCAAAATTACGTAAAAAAAGTTTTACTATGAATGGGAATTTTGTGCCAGTGTATTAAGCTCTGATTAATTATAACATTATTTATTTGGAATTTTATAAAACATCTTTATTAACAAAATTTTACAATTAAATTAGTTTATAAATTACAATTTTTCTTATTCAAGTATAAAATATTTTTTTCATACAAGATCTTAATTAATTTTCATAAGGACTTTCGGCGAGGGAAAAAATTTGCAATTTATCCGTTAATTTATAGATATTTCAATACACAGTGTAATAGAATCATCTTCAATACAAGTCAACGGGGGTTGTGCAAATCAGAAGGGGGTGGGATGCTCAGGGGGCCTCAGCCTCCCACCCCTCTCAGTGAAATGGTTTGATTTTCAAAATTATAAACTTTTTTGCATATTACATGTGTGTATAAATAGAACTCGGTCTATTTGCCCCCAATGTTGTTCACTCTATATGAATGTTAACCCCATTTTCAAAAATCTTTTAACCCTCCCCCTCGCTACCGGCCTGACGAACTCAAAGCAACCATTGCTCGGATCCACCAATCGGATCAAAATATTTATATAAATCGCAAATTATCTTCCTCTGGCCGTGCTTATGAAAATAAATTTTCCTTAAGGCCATCTAGAATTGATTTAATTATTTGTAAATGAAACTACTTTTTCACACAGTTATGAGGATTGATTTATTAATAATATGGAAAAATTTAATTTTATATCCTTTTGTTATTTGCCGCTTTTTCAAGTTCTCACCTCCCTCGCCCCTTCCTCAAAAAAAAAAAAAATATTTTTGCTAAAATATTTTGCTCATTCTCAATTTTCATTAGAAAAACAACTTTTTATGTCCTACAGTCTCCTTTATTTACAAAAGAGTTATGATAATGTCAAAGTTTTAGCTAAATTGGGTAACATTAACCCGTGCCTCATCGGGGTTAAAATTTTGAAAAAGTGTGATTTTATCTAAAAATTCGCAGGTTTTACTTCATAAAACGAAAACAAAGTATCGTAGAAAAATGAATCTTGGCTCATTTCATAGCAAATTTAATTCTCTTGAGTTTTTAATTAAAATAATAAATATGAATAAATAAAAAAAATATTTTTATATAAATTTAAATTTTTTAGTATTAAAAATTTTTGTTTTTGTATTATTTTATTAAATGTGTAGGGGAGGGGGCGTGATACGATTAAATATTTTTAAGGGAGGCGTTGTAACATAAAGTTGGGAACCCAGTGATTTAAAGTAAGACTCATTCTAGAAAATTATACTATGTGTAAAACCCAAAGGCGGATCCAGGGAAGTTTCTCAGGGTTTTAATTTTTTTCTGACTAGACGCGAAGCTCGCCGAAGGCGATAGCATTGTTAATTATTTTATTTATTAGGATTGGATAAGGGGTTGAAAAATTGAAAAGAATGTTTTTTAAATTTATTTTAGCTAAATCGAAGCCAAATAAATAGAAAACATTCAAAAAATAGCCTTGATTATTATTTTGTTTAGGGGGATGAAGGGTTAATTATTTAAGAAAGGCCTTGGAATATTCCAAATCACTTGTTGACATTCTTTTCCATCTCTAAATATAGTTAGATTAGAGCAAACGGTATTTTTTTTAACTTTTAATAAAAAGGGAATTGTTATTTTCATCTGTTTATTCCTATACAAACAGAGAGAGACAAGTCTATCTCTCGTTCAGTCGAGCGCGTGGCCGAGATGCAGGCGCTGCTGTCTTTTTTGTGTTTAAAGTGAATCAAAGTGAATAATTAATATAGTGTGACCCACCCTGACCTAACCGTCAACCAGCACACCCTCTTGAGTGTCTTATTAAAGGTAATTATTATGCATTTTATCGTTGAAAAAAAAATGATAGAAACAAATAATTTGACTGCGAAAAACGATTCTTTTGAATATGAAATTAAATATTTTGCATTTCACTAAAATTAGAGGGTGAATATAAGCTGTTGAAAGGGGGAGGGGGAGTGCAGGGGTCATTGAAAAAAATTTGTTTTTTATTTTTTATCTTTTTTTTTTTTAAACACTTTCTCATTCACACTCACATTCACACACAAATACACACAGTCTTTTCGGCAACTCAGGCCATATAAGACTTTATACGATACCCATTATTAATTAATAATATAAATATTGGGGGTCCAGGCATTTCAATTTAAGCCATTTGGTATCCATTTCGGACGGGGTCCGAACCCTCGACGTTCGAAATAGAAGGTAGGCACGCTACCAACTACACCAAGCCCGAGGGCATTTGAAAATATTTTCTTAAGTCACCATTATTTACGATTATATTCTTTCTATTTGGCCTATATTTTTGTTAATCCAATTACTTTAATATACTTTTACTCAGGGGTGGATTAAGGGTTTAAAATTAAAATAAAATAATTTCAAAATAAAATAACTAGCCTAAGGATAGGGGCGAATATTGGCCACCAGGACCAATTTTCCAAATGATTGCTAGTTTTAATATAAATAAGAATAAATAAAAAAAAATATTTTTTTTATTTATTCTCGCGGAGTAAAAAAAAAAAAATTCCTAGTCATATGCAGCCAAAATTATTGTGACGTTTCGGCCTTCTTAAGAGCCGGAGGCGAGAATAAAAGTAAATTTTAATTTCAAAATTATAATTGTAATTTTTCATTCAAAATTTTCATTTAATAACTAGGAATTTTTTTTTTTTGACTCGGCTTTAATATAAAATTATATTTTTTAGCATTAAAAATTTTTGTTTTTGTATTATTTTATAAAATGGGGGAGAGGGGCGTCATAAGATTAAATATTTTTAAGGGAGGCGTGGTAACATAAAGTTTGGAAATCACTGATATAGATCATTCGATATAACATTTTGCCGGGAAAATATTCCGAAGGGAATGAAATTTTTAGGTTACCCGGGATACTCTAGAATGGCAATCCTAAATTTTCGACCTCGAAGACCGTGTGGGAGGGGGAGGAGAGGGGACAAAAACCTCAAAAATTTGGGAAATCTTCAGGTTTTTGCTTATATCTCGTAAACTATTTATATTTTGTGAAATATAGCACAATACAAAGTTGTAGAGCATTAAATTTGCTAAAATTTGATACATAAAACGAATTCGTAGACTCAATACTAACCGAAATACGGCCGGTCAATTTGACAAAATATAAATAGTTTACGAGATATAAGCAAAAACCTGAAGATTCTCAAATTTTTGAGGTTTTTGTCCCCCTCCCCCCCCCCCCACACGGTTCCTCGAGGTCGAAAATTTAGGATTGGCATTCTAGAGTTTGGGGTAGTGAAAATTTCATTCCCTTCGGGATATTTTCCCGGCAAATTGTTATATCGAATGGTCTATATTGTGATTTTCCATTTATTTTTCAGAAAGAGCAATATATCAAAACCGAAATGCTAATTTGTAAATATCACTAAATCTATAAGTTTTAATGAAAAAATGGTTATTATAAAACCTCAAGAGAATTAAATTTGCTATGAAATGAGCCAAGATTCATTTTTCTACGATACTTTGTTTTCGTTTTATGAAGTAAAAACTGCGAATTTTTAGATAAAATCGCACTTTTTCAAAATTTTAACCCCAATGAGGCACGGGTTAACGTTACCCAATTTAGCTAAAACTTTGACATTATCATTTTATAGCCAAAAGACAACTTTTAGGATGTTCGGCCGAAAGAAATTAAAAAATTTTGTTTTTTGCGGCCACCCTAATATACACCCTTGGGGGTGGGGCAAACCCCCCCCCCCCAAATGACGCCACTGAAAATAATCCTTTATATTAGAGATCAGCCTAAAAATAAATCTATAGGCTATATATATATATTTTTTTGTGGGGGGGGGGGGTGAATATTGAAATATGGCTACTATGATATTTATCCCCCTTCCCAAAAAAAATCTCCGTCCCTGATTCATCTATATACTGTATTATTCATTGAATACGGTATAAATTATTCAATCCTCTTTATTTAAATTAATTGGTATATTTCGGTAAATTACTTTTTCACCGGACTACTTAGAATTCGAAGCCACTTTTCCGGCTTTTTTTTATATTGACATTGTTACTATCTTAAACCACTTGTTATTAATTAATAATTCTTTTAAGAATTAGAGCAAATTTTTTAAAACAGATGTAGATAAACGTTGATAGAGGAAACATTTGATAGCTCTGAAAATCTTGGAAAAAATCAAATATATTTTTAGTACTAGCAAAAAACTTTACTTATTGATGATGAAATGCGTGCGTCTACTCTCTTTCCATCTTCTCTATTTCCAAATGCCCCTTTTTTCATTAAAAATCATTATTAGGGTGATTTTTAGCCATCAATCTAAGCCTTCAAATTAAAATTAAATTTTTAGAAGAGCATAAAAATTGAATGTGAAAAACCTTCTTGTAATCCTAATATCGTTATTGATATAAGCAGCCTCATCTTTTCCTTGTCTCGAATTGTGCGGGTGGGAAATGAGTTACATGATTACATGTTAATAACGAGACTGCCTTCAGGCCGGGATCAAATCTCAACCAGAATATCGTCTAAATTCTTCCTATGAAGATCAGGAACAGTAGCCTCCTCTGCCGGGTAGCCCACAGGCAAGAGAAGAGTGAGCTTTTCATTGGTAGGCCTGCCGAGAAGAGTCCTTAATGCGGGTCCACTATTCATTGGGGTTGAAATCAGCGTTACGAGGCCAGCATACTGCAAAAAAAAAATCGATTTTTTTTATATTATATAGAAACGGAATAATATTGTTAAAAAAAAAAAAAATTGAGAGACATGGTTAAGGAAAGGCAGTCAATCACAGGCATGCCCGAGCCCGCTGGAGAAATGTGTGTCCAGGGAAGCCCAGCCCGCGTAGTCGGGTGGCGCGGCTAGTAATTTATTAAAAAATAAAACTTGGGAAGAAAGTAGTGAAGTAAATTTCGACCCAAAACATTTAGAGATTATTCACTCAGGGGCCCACCTCTACGTGGATGGCGACCACGAGCTGCCCGAGCTGGGACAGGCAGTCCTTCTCTTCTTTGTATGTCCGACTCATTTCAACAGGCGTCAGACCGGCCTGTTCTATCCTTCTCGGTCTCAAAATCGTATGATAGGGTTGGAGGGAAAACGTGAGATCCGCCGATCCCGCATTGCGGGAATAAGGCGAAGACAGAAGAAGAAGAAGACGACATTTAAAGATTCTGGTATCGATTTATATCAAAAACAATGACAAATAAAAAAAACTTAAATTATTAATAATATTGAGATGATGGATGAACTATTAGCAGATATGAGTAGGATGGCAGCCAGGAAAGAAATCAGACAAAAATTTAATCAATCTTTTATTGCGATTGCCTACGTTTCGGACGCAAATCGCGCCCTTCATCAGGACAATCGATAGTTAATAAAATACAAATGGGCGTATTTTGTTTATTAACAATTATATATATAATATAAAAACACAATTCACGGGTGTGAAATGCATTGTTTCTTGCTGTATATATTTGATGTCATTCATTAACGCCTTTCGCCTTTGTATTAGTATATCTATTTTTCAATTATATAATAGATTTCCTTTCTTTTTTTTTAATTTTCACTTAATTAAAAAAAAAAAGAAAGGAAATCTATTTTTGAAATAATCTAATTTAAGAACAAAAAGCCTTTACCGGGTATATAATTGAAAAATAGATATACTATGAAAGGTAGGTGAATTAAATTTAAAAATTAATTAAGACGTCAGATATTTAATATAATATAAAATTTAATCTCTTGGCGATCGATCTCGCTTACAAAGCATCCTCAGGCCAGCGTTATATATAATTGAAATTTTGAAAATTAGTCGACATATAGGAAGCTATTGTAAAAATTTAACATTTGTTTAAAGGTGATGGAGAGAAAAATATGATTTTTATTTTATATTTTTATATAATCACCTTTAAACAAATGTTAAATTTTTACAATATAAATTTTTACAATATATGTCGACTAATTTTCAAAATTTCAATTATATATAACGCTGGCCTGAGGATGCTTTGTAAGCGAGATCGATCGCCAAGAGATTAAATTTTATATTATATTAAATATCTGACGTCTTAATTAATTTTTAAATTTAATTCACCTACCTTTCATCATGTACACGTCAGAAATAGAAGAATATATTCATGGGCGCCGGAACTGGGGGGGGGGGGCCCCCCCCCTCCCGGGGGGGGGGGGGGGAGGGGGTAAATTTTTTTTTTTTTTTTTTTTTATATTTTATATTTTATATTTTTATTAAAAAAAATAAAAAAAAAAAAAAAAAAAAAAAGAAAATTTTTGAATATATTCAACATATAGATATAACAGTTACTAATACATTTAATGCGAAAGGCGTCAATGAATGACATCAAATATATACAGCAAGAAACAATTCATCTCACCCAAGGGCGGATCCAGAGGTGTTTCTCGGGGGGGGGGGGGTAATCTGGTGTGACTGGTCGCACAGCACACAATTTTTTCTTAATTTCGGTAATTTAAAGGCGCATTCTGTATTTGTTTGCCAGAATATAAATACAAATCAAATTTTTAAGTATTAATTTTTAAAATTTTACATTCAAAATAATTTTTTTGTCGAAAAAAAAGTATTTTTTTCAAATCTCGGGAGGTAATTATCCCCTTTACCCCCCCTCCCTTGTAATCCCTTAATCTCACCCCCGTGAATTGTGTTTTTATATTGTTAATAAACAAAATACGCCCATCTGTATTTTATTAACTGTCGATTGTAAGTTTTTAAAAAAGAAATGTATTTCAACTTGTGTCAATTTTTTGTCATGCATATTTGTCTCATTGATCATAGGTCCTGAGGAAGGGCGCGATTTGAGTCCGAAACGTCAGCAATCGAAATAAAAGATTGATTAAATTTTTGTCTGATTTCTTTCCTGGCTGCCATCCTACTCATATCTGTTAAATTATTAATATACATTCATATGACTCACATGAATCGCCGTAAGCAGAATCCCTGAAGCCAACGAGACACTCATATCATTATAATAATGAATCTTCTTTGTTCCGTCGGGTAAATAACTAAACATCTGCTTGAAAACGAGGATCAAATATGGAGCTGTCGTCAAGTATTCTTTAACCCAGTTCGTTCGCAGAGGTTTCAGATCGGTTGTCCATTTATCACCTGAGAAAAGATAAGTTTGTTAGTTGCCTTGTCATGAATGCATTTCAAAGTAAGATTTACCCATCCTGCGCGTGTAGTTTATTTCCTCTTCCTGCTCGACGATTTCGCGAATTTTTTCTTTGACTTCGGGCTCGGATACGACTACGAATGTCCAAGGCTCTGTGTGAGCACCACTCGGTGATGTTCCTGCTGCTAAGACGATATTTCTTAAAACATCAATGGGCACTGGATCAGCACTGAAAAAGCGCACTGTGCGTCTTTCGTTCATGAACATGTAGAACTCCTTAGATCGTTGTAGGGACTCGTCCACCGGTAAACGAGTAAACTCTAAAGGAATGTGCTCCAAATCCCAAGGAAGGGCGCTTTGCATCTCGCCAGATGTTCCTGATTCTACTTCAGAACCCAGCAGATTATCATCCAAGCCCTCTGGGTGCGTGTCTGCAATGGATCGATAATCTAATTAGACAGTTCAAAAATATGCTCAATTTTTTGGATATTTATTTAAGGTCTTTTTCGACATTCAGACCCCGTCCCTATTTATTTCATTTGATTGGTATCTGATGCACCCGTTGTGTTTAATTTCAAACCACGAGAAGCTCATGTCTTCTCTCTGAGCCATGGATCACGGGCTAATTTATCAGAGGGATTTGAGAAAATAAATAAAAGGAGATAGGGTTTGGAAACAACGGAAAATTGAAAAGGTTTTTTGGTTTTTTACAAAGAAAAACGGTAAAGTAAACCGTTTTTATTCAAGTATTACTGAAGAAAAAATTTAAAAAAAAAAAAATTTCGGGAAAAACTAGGTTTCTCGGTTTTTGAAAATTAGCCAAAAAACCGGTTTCGGTTTCCATCGGGGTTCAAACTCTAATGCCATCTGATCGGATTCACAAAGAATTGCAACAACTAAAAGAAAAATGTTGAATTTTGAAGACCAAATTCAAAATTTTCTATTGGTAATTTCATCGGTTTTTAAATAAATAATACATACCGTCGTCTTTGCTCTGCTGATGCTTCTTCTCTTTGCTCCAATGATTCTTAATCACTGTACTCGTCTGGATGATGAGCCTCGCCGCCAAGTAGCAGATGATACCCGTTGCGATCACATGCCAATATTGGCTTATCAGGGGCATATAAGGTAGAGTCATCTCGTAGTCTGGTTCAGGCGCACCTGAACACCTTCCACCACTGCAAAATTTAAAATACCTTTCATTTAAGATATTTATAAGAGTTAGTGAAGTCAACCTATTTATTGGCGTAGAGGACGAGAGGGGAAGAGGTCAAAGCGTTCAAATCGATTACGAGCCCAAGCACAACATATGGGTATATAAAACTAAATAATAGGGAAATTAATTAAATATTCTAGTAGAAGGTGCGGTACTTTGAGGATTTTTTAAAAGAGAGTGAAAATTCATCTATTATATTCATTATTTATTACTATTACTGTCTAATTATCAAGGCCGCAGACAAGGGCGGATCCAGAGGTGTTTCTCGGAGGGGGGGGGGGGTAATCTGGTGTGTCTGATCGCACAGCACTCTATTTTTTCTTAATTTCGGAAATTTAAAGGCGCATTCTGTACTTGTTTGCCAGAATATAAATGCAAAACAAATTTTTAAGTTTTAATTTTTTTAAATTTTACATTAAAAATAAATTTTTTTTCAAAAAAAAAGTATTTTTTTTTTAAATCTCAGGGGGTAATTACCCCCTTTGCCCCCCTGTATCCGCCCTCAGCCGCAGACAGAGGGAAGCAGGGGGACTATATCACCGGGGCCCGGGCCCTTTGCGCTCCAATCTTAAAAATTTTTAATAAAAAAATAAATTTCATGGTGAGAATTTCAATTATAAAAGTAATTTTCTTTAAATTTTTTTCCTGCGAGCTCACCTTTGGAAATCTTATATTAGGCCTATAATAAAAAAAAATCATTTACGTGGAAATTTTTTTTCTAAGGGGGAATTTTGTTTCAAAATTCCAACGGGAAGTTGCCCAAATAAAGCGTGACAGACAGACGGACATACAGACAGATGAACATTAGCGAATAATATAAATAGATTTTAAAATAATTTTTTTATAATAGTAATTATTATAATCTATGTATAACTGTTTCAAATATTGTGTCAAAAACTTTGAAAAAAATTGTTGGCATGAATAGCCTTTTTGCATTAAAAAAAAATATGTAATGGGGGTGGGGTGGGGGGGGAGCTTATTATTATGTAGCCCCGGGGCCTGTCAAGTCTGTCTGCAGCCCTGCTAATTATTTTAGGCCGTTTGTTTCTTTAAAACATATCGTTCAGGGGCCCACATCTTGTGGGTACGTAGATTGCGACCACGAGCTACCCGAGCTGGGACAGGCAGTCCTTCTATTCTTTGTTTGTCTGTCTCTTCTTTCCTCTTTTCAACAGGCGTCAGACCGTGCGACGGGCAGACCTGTTCTATTTCAATGCACGATAGGGCTGGAGGGAAAGAATGGAGTCCGCCGACCCCGCATCGTGGGAATAAGGCGAGGAGAGAAGTTTTTTTTAAGTCTTTTTGCGGATACAAGGGGGGGGAGGTAATTCCCCCCTCCCCAAGATTTGAAAAAATACTTTTTTTTCGAAAAAAAAAAAAAAAAAACTAATACTTAAAAATTTGATTTGTATTTATATTCTGGCAAACAAGTACAGAATACCGAAATTAAGAAAAAATTGTGTGCTGTGCGACCAGTCACACCAGATTACTACCCCCCCCCCCCGAGAAACACCTCTGGATCCGCCCTTGGATAGGTATAATTTAAATAGATTTTTTTATTTAAATTAAAAAATTGTATTTAGAGATTCACAGTCACTAGAGTATTGTTTGAAAACAATAAACTATTTTTTTTTTTTAACTATTTCTTATACAGCTTTGTTCAATCAGTATTAAATAAATTTTTGAGGCTCAGAACGGCGAACCTCTAGTGCTTAGAAGACTTCTTTATGCAATATAATGCTAATTTTTATCTAATCTTTGATTATTTTTGCTAATTCATATTATTTATTTTTTTTTTTACAGAGCCTCGTCGGAGACCTCTGCGTAAATAGGGCAAAGTGGAGATAAGATGTCGACTCAGCGTGGAAGACGAGGCTCACACAATGTCATCTAATGTGAGTTCTATTATTTTTAAATGTTTATATTTTATTGATCCAAGGGAAGATACAAAAGAGGTCTTGTGGTTAGAAGCGAGACTTTTAAATCTATGCTAGGGTGAACTTTGACAATATATAATTTGTAAAATTCTTGATTTAAAAAATTATCTTCCCCTCCCCTTTTCTTCTCCATCACCGCATATATCACTCAAAAAAGAATTTTTTTTCTTATTCATATTTATTAATTCACCCATTTAGAAAAATACCTCATTTGACAATCAATGGATTGATTTGTAATCAGCTTAATAATACCCTACTAAATCGATGAATTATTATATCCCCCTTAAACAATATTTATTATGAAAAAAGATTAGTATTTTATTTACTTATTTTTTTTATAAAAATATTCTTCCGATTATTTGATGAAAATGCGTATTGAAAATTATAATCATATCCCTAATTGCGTATGATCTGGGGCGGGTTTGTTTTTTTTTTCCTGTTTGGCATTAAGCAAAAACTTTCGAGGGTTTTTTAAAATGAAAAAAAAGTAAATTTTGATAGTCAAAAAATTATTTAAAAGCCTCTTGGGTTTAAGATTTAAATACTGAAATTTGTCAGCAACTCTATATGTAAAGCAGCGTTTTCCAAACTCCCTAGGGAGGCGCGGACTAGTCTAAAGGGAGGGAGGCGCGAATATTGGCCACCAAGATAAATTTTCCAAATTATTGCTAGTTTTATAAATAAAATAACAAAATTTAGAAGATTCTGGGACGGAGTTTTTAATTAAAATAATAAATATGAATATATAAAAAAAATATTTATATATAAATTTATATTTTTTAGTATTAAAAATTTTTGTTTTTGTATTATTTTATTAAATGTGTAGGGGAGGGGGCGGGATACGATTAAATATTTTTAAGGGAGGGGTTGTAACATAAAGTTTGGAAACCAGTGATTTAAAGTAAGACTCATTCTAGAAAATTATACTATGTGTTAAACCCAAAGGCGGATCCAGGGAAGTTTCTCAGGGTTTTAATTTTTTTCTGACCAGACGCGAAGCTCGCCGAAGGCTATAGCATTGTTAATTATTTTATTTATTAGGATTGGATAAGGGGTTGAAAAATTGAAAAGAATGTTTTTTAAATTTATTTCTAGCTAAATCGAAGCCAAATAAATAGAAAACATTCAAAAAATAGCGTTGATTATTATTTTATAATATTAAGGGTTGATTAGGGATGAGATGAAGGGTTGATTATTTAAGAAAGGCCTTGGAATATTCCAAATCACTTGTTGACATTCTTTTCCATCTCTAAATATAGTTAGATTAGAGCAAAAGGTATTTTTTTACTTTTAATAAAAAGGGAATTGTTATTTTCATCTATTTATTCCTATCGAAAGAGAGAGACAAGTCTCTCTCTCGTTCAGTCGAGTCAAGCGCGTTGCCTGCGGGCAGGCGCCATGCTTCTTGCTCTGTTCTTAAGTTGTGTTTTAAGTGATTTAAAGTGAATAATTAATATAGTGTAATCCACCCCGACCTCACGGTCAACCAGCACACCCTCTTGAGAGTCTTATTAAAGGTAATTATTATGCATTTTATCGTTAAAAAAAAAAAAGATAAAAACAAATAATTTGACTGCGAAAAACGATTCTTTTGAATATGGAATTAAATATTTTGCATTTCACTAAGGGTAGAGGGTGAATATAAGATGTTGAAAGGGGGAGGGGGAGTGTAGGTGTCCTTGAAAAAAAAATTCGTTTTTTATTTTTTAACTTTTTTTTTTTAAACACTCACACTTTTTTCTCATTCACACTCAACACTCACACACACATTCATAGTCTTTTCGGCAACTCAGGCCATATAAAACTATACGATAACCGTTATTAATTAATAATATACTTATTGGGGGTCCAGGCATTTCTATTTAAGCCATTTGGTATCCATTTCGGTCTGCCAGAAGTCCGAAACCGCGACGCTCGGTATAGAATGTAGGCCCGCTGTCAACTACACCAAGCCCGAGGGCATTTTAAAAATCTTTTCTTAAGTCACTATTATATTCTTTCTATATGGCCTATATTTTTGTTTATCAAATTTCCTTAATATGCTTTTACACAGGGGTGGACTAAGGGTTGAAAATTAAAATAAAATAAAAATTAAAATAATTATTTATAAATGTATTCAAATTATTTTGAGAGTAATTTCGCGGTGAAGGCTCGCATTTCCTTAAAGGGGGGGGGGGGGGTTTGAAGACATTAACCAGGGGGGTTAATGCCCCATCCCCTATAATGCATAGAGCTTTTTTTTTTAATACTTTTACTAAAAAATAAGTGCATTCCGTTTGAGTTAAAATTTTATATTCTATATTTAGCAAATAGCATAGTAGGGTAGAAACATTTTAATGCCATTCTAAAATTTCTTATTACTGGGGCGGATTTAATTTTTGAAGATTTCGAAACTCTCATAAACAGATAATAATAACACAGGGTAACTTAGGAACCCATAGAATCCCCTGCAGAATTTCGTAGGGATTTTTTTCATTAGGTAGAAAAGTAAGATATGATTAGTCCACTTAGAATTTTACTGGGGTGAGTTACCGCATCATTTTTTATATAGAACTAATCTCAATTCAGATTTGAATTTTTACTTTCTCTTACCTATATGTATAAGTTAATATACATAGAGTATATATAGAGAGAAAGTATTGGATTCATATCAAAAATTCGATGTCAAGATTTTGATGGATATACACGTTTTGAGATCCCCTGAATCCAAAAAAATGGTTTTCCAGACATGGTCTGTCTGTCTGTGTGTCTGTTTGGGTTCAATTTAAAGCATGAAGGAATTGAGCTAGGAGGTTGAAATTTTTTATATTTGTTAGGCACCCCTCTAGGGCGTGAAAATAAGATTTGAGAAAAATATTTTTCTTCAGGAATGAAAGTTAGAAAAAACGAAGCCAGAATTTTTTCTTTAAAAATATATTTTAATAGCTGACATTTCGGCTTTGGTCAAAACCATCCTCGGAGCTGTTAGTGGTCATCCGAGGATGGCTTTGACCAGGGGCGTATTTAGGGGGGGGGGGGCCGAGGGCCCCCCCCCCCCCCCGAAATTTCCCAAACACATATACATATATAGGGATATACAGACATCAGCGCAACAAATTTTTCCGCAGGATGGACAACTTTGGTTCCGCAATAGAACAAATGTTCCTCAAAAAATTTCGTGTGAAAAAAAGTATAGTTTCTTAAAAAAAAAATTTTCCTCAGAAAAATTTTGAGTTCGGCGCCCCCCCCCCCCGAAATAAATTTCTATATACGCCCCTGGCTTTGACCAAGGCCGAAACGCAAACTGTTAAAATATATTTTTAAAGAAAAAATTCTGGTTGCATTTTCTTCTAACTTTCATTCCTGATACAAATTCCACCAGCCATAAAATACCCTTATACCACCGTTTTCCAAACTGTGAGGCGCGCCTCCCTAGGGTGGCTCGGACTAGACAGGGGAGGCGCGAATATTGGCCACCAGGACCAATTTTCCAAATGATTGCTAGTTTTAATATAAATAAGAATAAATAAAAAAAATATTTTTATATAAATTTATATTTTTTTAGCATTAAAAATTTTTGTTTTTGTATTATTTTATAAAATGGGGGGGGGGAGGCGTCTTAAAATTAATTATTTTTAAGCCCACGGGGCGTGGTGTAGAGGTTAGCGTGCTAACCTCATATACCAAACGTCGCGGGTTCGGACCCCAGGCAGTCCGATGATTTTATTTAAGCCATCTGGATACCAGATGGCTTAAATAAAATGCCTGGACCCTAATATAAATAAAAATTCATAAATAACGGTTATCGGTAAATGTCTTATATGGCCTGAGCTGCCGAAAAGACAGTGTGAATGTGTGTGTGAGTGTGAGTGTGAATGAGAAAAAAGTGTGAATGTTTTAAAGTAAAAAAAAAAAAATTATTTTTAAGGGAGGCATGGTAACATAAAGTTTGGAAACCACTGATGTAAAGAGTTAAAAAAACAAAACATTTTGACTTAATATGCATTACAAATTTGACATATGAAACATTACTAAGCATTCAAATCAGAGATTGCCATTTTCTATATCTCGCGCATAGTATTAATTATTAATTAGTATTTCGTAATATTTAATATTAATCATACAAAAGACATTGTTGGATAAAATAATTACTATATAAAAGAATGAAACAACTAAAATTGACTCCCTCACAATAATTTTTGAGTTTAAACAATCAAAAACTGCTCTCTTTTATGTAATACTTTTTTAACTTTTTTTGAAGATAAATTTCTTAATATTTTTTAAAGTTTTTTTTTTAATTGTCATAAAAAAGTTCAAAAGTCCTTCACTCCCTTCTCGGGAAAATGAAAAATATTGCTAATGCCCAGCCTGAACCGACATTTGCGTGTGTGTGCCATTCAAACCAATTAGGGTGGGCCAAAAAATCTCATTTTTTTATTCCCTAGTTGTAATAGCGCAGAAAAATCCAGCTTTAAATTGAACATACACAGACAGACAGACCATGTGGCGAAAACCACTTTTTTGGATTCAGGGGACCTCAAAACGTGTAAATCCAGCAAAATCTCGACATCGATTTTTTAACATGAATCCAATACTTTTTCTCTCTTTATATATTAACATTTATATAGAGGTAAGAGAAAGTAAAAAAAGAACAAAAATTATCAAAGTCGGTTGTATGAAAAAAACTTCATTTTTGAGATTATTTTTTTTTTAACAAATATGAGTAGATTGGTAGCAAGGGCGGATACAAGGGGGGGGGGGGGTAAAGGGGGTAATTACCCCCCTGAGATTTGAAAAAAAAATACTTTTTTTTTGAAAAAAAAAAAAATGTATTTCTAATGTAAAATTTTAAAAATTAATACTTAAAAATTTGTTTTGCATTTATATTCTGGCAAACAAGTACAGAATACGCCTTTAAATTTCCGAAATTAAGAAAAAATAGTGTGCTGTGCGAACAGTCACACCAGATTCCCCCCCCCCCCGAGAAACACCTCTGGATCCGCCCTTGATTGACAGCCAGGAAAGAAATCAAACAAAAATTTAATAATCTTATCTATTTTTTATTTCGATTGCCGACGTTGAGTTTTTTAGACCTACCCTAATATTCATGAGTTGCGACATCAACTTAACGTATTACTTAAGTATACTTAAGTGAATGAAATATATTAAAATAAAAGTTTTGTCTTAGAGAGGGCTGGGCCCCTTGGGGCTCAGGTGAAAAAAGAAAAATGATATATTAAAAATGGAAATAAGACGCGCGGCCAGGCTCGCGGACCTCCCCGCATCGCGGGTTTAGCGGGGGTGTACGTTACGCCACTGGGCCTTAACTAAAGGCTCAAACAGACAGAACGCGAAATTCGCGACGCTCAGGCTACGCGCGCATTTCGCGGCGTAAGGCGTTTTTGCTAAGCCACACAGGAAGCGTAATCTGGGCGTACGATCCGGTATTGTGTATATGTTTCAACAACCTTTATTTAATGAATTTATAAATATTTTATAAATAAAGTATTATATTACGAAAGAAATAGAATATCATTGCAAAATTAGATTTTATTTAAATCTTATTTTATTAATGATAACTTTGATTAAATATTTTTCGAGGCTTGTAAATTAGAATAAGATAATACTATTCAATTACCTCGATTCGGACTTTTTACTAATCATAGATTGGCTGCCAAGAAAAAACATATTTTATTATTTACTTTTATTTAGTTAGAGGCGAAAAAACAAGTGTTTTTAACTCTATAAGTTTTTTTATTTCATTACTCATCTTGATGATTCGCCTGTTCGCGCGAAGGAGTTGTAAATTTGTACAACTTGAAAAAGCTGTCGCGCGAAAGAGAGCGTTTACGCCGCGTAAGTTCGCCCCCTGTGTGACGGGGATGATACAGTCTTGCCTTATACAACATTTCGCGCCCTTTCGCGGCGTTGAAAAAACGCCAAGCGACGCGAATTTCGCGTTCTGTCTGTTTGAGCCTTAAATTCACTACAACTTACCTTAAGAAAGAAATATTTAATTAAAAAGGCGTCGAACCCCAATCACATTTCTTTAAATGTTCACTCAAATGTCTAAAACTCGAACTCTTGGCGTAGATGAGTTTATTTTTATTGATATTATACAATTATTTATCATCTGATACAGAAAGCCTATTTTTTCATAATTATATAATTTCAGTCTATAGATAATATTTCTATTTTATTTTTAATTTAATTACATATCTTGATATGAATATGATGTTTTTAATGATTTTAATAAATTTATAAATTATCAGCGCGAATATCAAATATCCAACTGACTTATACTCTAAGTCAGCGTTTCCCAACCTTTTGAAGTCCACGGCACCCCAAAGGTGTGTTGGGAATAATATTACACACTAGCGGCACCCTTCCTTTTTTCCCCTATCGAAACGAAATTTTTTCCGCCCTGGGGCAAATTTTTTTTCCCTTGGGTGAAAATCATTTGACATTATTTTTGGCAAAGCTTAATTTTTTCCGACCTACGGAAAATTTTGCAGCTTCCATTTTAATCATTTGACCTTTTTTTAGCAAAACTTTATTTTTTCCGCCTCTTTATTTTTATTTATTTATTTTTTTTTATCTAAATATCTCGCGGCACCCCTTAGACATTCTCGCGGCACCCTTGGGTGCCGGGGCACACCGGTTGGGAACCACTGCTCTAAGTGACTTTTTATTAAATAATATATTTATTATAAGTGAATAATTTTTTTTACTAATTTATATAATTATATATTTTTTTTTAGTGAGCCTCAATGGAGATCTGCTTTGGATTGGGCAAAGTGTGAAAAGAGGTGTCGATCGACTCCGCAGCGGTAGAGGAAGACTTCGACTAGCGAATCTCATCTAATGTGAGTTCTATTCTTTTATATACGAGCAGTTGCGTAACTAGGTGGGGGGCTTGCCCCAGGCGCATCAAGCCTTTGGAGCCCCTCGATACCGACATAGGGCAGGAGTCGGCAACATATTTCAAGTAGAGAGCCATTTTTACTTTCTCTTACCTCTATATATATGTTAATATATATAGAGAGAAGTATTGTATTCATGTCAAAAATTCGATGTCGAGGTTTTGATGGATTTTCACGTTTTGAGGTCCTCTGAATCAAAAAAAGTGGTTTTCGCGACATGGTCTGTCTTGTGTCTGTGAACAAAATATCTCAAGAACGAAAAGAGCTAGGAGGTTGAAATTTTATATTTAAGTTAGGCACCCCCATGGGACGTGACACGAAGCTTTTGAACAAAATCGACCAAAGAGCACTAGTACTTTACTGAAGTACTTTTTCAGTTTTTTGGATTTTCTCAAAATTCGCTCTAACGATTTTGAAATCAATTATTTTTAGATGCTCTTTCAAAAGTATATTCTCATTTTGCTACTGAAAGTTGTTTGAAGCATACTTTACTCTTGTACTTCATAGGAAATATAGGAGAAAGTGTTGCCATGGTAACAAAATATAATTTTCCATGTTTATAAATTATACATCTAATATATCGGTGGAAACTAAATATATCCCGACACAAAAAATCTTAGTGGGACAAGCACAGTACACAACTTTTGATTACCGAAGCTAAGAGAAAGTTGTGTGCTGTGCGCCAGTCACACCAGATTTTTCTTTAAATAATTTTAAAAAATTTTACCATCAGACCTTTATAAACATATTTTTACCTAAGGCATCTAGGCATCTAGGATATAGCCCAGGGACGGTGATTTTATCATATTCTTTTCATAGATTGCCTAAAAATTTGATAGTTTTCTTTAAAATTATATTACAACTTAAAAAACGGCGGCCTAGTAGATGAGCTTCGCCCCCTCCGCTTTTAAAGGCTAGTTACGCCCCTGTATACGAGTATACCAGTCACACGAACCACCTTCGTAAGGCCTTGACATCCAGACAGAGTTCCCCCCTCCACCCTCTGATTTTTTGTGAAAAATTTTAACTGGCGGGTGCGAGTGACAAATTTAATGAAATATTATGCTATTCTTGAAAATAATCCATGTACCTTTTAAAAAAAAACAAATTTTCCCAAAATTAGGGTTGAGATTCGAATTTCAGAAAATCCAAGATATTTATTAAAGTAATTTTTTTTCTTAAAAACCAAATTGATCTTGGTTAAAAGTTATTTAAAATAAAAATTTTAAAAAATCAAAATTTCACCCGGGATTGGAGTCCGAATTTCAAAAAAAAAAAAAAAAAAAAAAACCTCGAAAAGTTCCATACCATGGCAAGTGAAACGAACATACCTAATATCGGTTTTAGCCTAAATTTTTTCATGAAAAAAAAAAAAAAACTTGCTCGCGACCCTTGACTCAGGGAGAAGACATTAATTAGCTTCTCGTACCTGCCTTCGCTTTTCGTCCCAAGCGAGAAAAATTTTATTAAATAAGTAAAAAAAATAAAAAAAAAAATAAACTTTTAGAAAAGTTTCGATACATTCGATTCTTTCAATATTCATTACCAAGAACTCTGAATGAGTTAAAACAGAAAATCCAGGATGAATTTCAGAGTATCCTAACTGACATCGGTCAATGAGAAATCTAAACTTTCTTACAAGGATTTAATTTTCAAAAAATGATAAATTCCATTAATGTTTCTTAAATGGCAAGTTTTAAGATTTCAATTACGATGTTTTTCTTGGATTGTTTTTTCAACAATCAACGACTCCTTTTATAATTTTTTCGGTTTATCATTCTTTTGATACCAAATCCTTATAAACTACTACTATAATAAACTAATTATTAATTTATTTTTCTATTTACGAGTTTAAATTAAATAACTAAACATCAAATAAGTAATTTTTAATAATTTTCAATTTAGAAGCCCATTCCAACTATCACAATTTCTTGACATTAATTCTCGCCTTTTTAGAATTTTCTAAAATATTTGATTTAATAATTGTATAAATACACACGCAATGTTTTTAATTACGATATTTTTATTTTTTCATTACCGATGACTGTTGCATGCAATATAATATTGATATGTTGGGAAAGTACAGTATTTAAAAATTTACAAAAAAAAAAATTATTTTTGCCTACATTACACAATCAGATTGATTGTCCCTATATCTTCATTATTTCTATATTTTTTCGAGTTTTAATGTTGAAATACAGCAAATTTAGCAAAAGTATAGCCAACATATTTTTATGAATATGACGATTAGAAATAGTAAAAAAAAATTCTTTTTTTTTGGAGATTCATTAATGTTTAGAAAGACTAGTATAGTACCCTTTCCCCTTATCCGATTGAGCTGAAATTTTACACAGGTTATTTTTTTTGGCGATGGCACCAAACTAGGGGGCAGCGAAAATAAATTTTTAACTATGAAAAATGCCCTGGGCTTGGCGTAGAGGTTAGCGTGCTAACCTCGTGTACCAAACGTCGGGGGCTCGGACCCCAGGTAGTCCGATGATTTTATTTAAGCCACTTGGATACCAAATGACTTAAATAAGAATGCCTGGACTCCAAATAAATATATATTATATAAATACGGCTATCGTTTAAAGTCTTAAATGGCCTAAGTTGCCGAAAAGACTGTGTGTATGTGTGTGTGAATGCGAGTGTGAATGAGAAAAAGTGTGAGTGTTTTTTTTATATAAAAAAAAAAAAAAAAAACTATGAAAAATAAAAGCCACCCTAGTGTCTATCCATCAAAATCTTGACATCGAATTTTTGACGTGAATCCAATATTTTCTCTCTATACTATGTATTAACATATATAGAAATAAGAGAAAGTAAAAATGAGTCAAAAGAACACTCAGGGAGGGAGGGGGGAGGACGGTGAATATTGCTAAATAATATTAATATTTACTTCAAAAGAAATCAGGGGCGTATATAAGGGGGGGCCGAGGGGCCCGGGCCCCCCCCCGAAATTTCTCAAAAACATATACATATATAGGGATATACAGAAATCAGCGCAACAAATTTTTCCTCAGGATGGAAAACTTTGGTTCCGCAAAAGAAAAAATGTTCCGCAAAAAATTGCGTGTGAAAAAAATTTAGTTTCTTAAAAAAAAAATTTCCGCAGAAAAATTTTTGAGTTCGGGCCCCCCCCGAAAAAAATTTCTATATACGCCCCCTGAAAGAAATAGCCGAGCAAGCAATTCCGTAATTTTATTCAAAGTCAAATCAAACATCGATCGATTCCTTGCAAAGATATAGATTTTTTATTAAATAAATAATAGTTTGTTTCTAACATATAACAAGTTTTTAGCTTTTATTTTTTTATCATAATATCATCTTATTATAATAAGGCAATAATAGAAGAAGATGTATTGTTATATTGATATTGATATTTAAATTGTATCCCTTATATCAGGATTCCCCAAACTTTTTCAGTTCCCGGCGCCCTTAATATATCAGAATTTTTCCGCGGCGCCCCATTTCAAATCTCAGGGCAAACCTTATGTCACTAATAGCTTTTCTTAATTTCGAATTCAGCTACGAATTGATATATCTATACCTCTTAAGTTTAATAAATAATTAAAACTCCTGACTTAAAATTTTTCGACTAATAGCGAAAAATTAAAGACGAATACTATTTTTTTGCAATATTCAAAAAATCTTCACGTCGCCCCAAGAGAGCGCCCTGGAGCGCCGCGGCGTACAGTTTGGGACACCTGCTTTATATTATATATAGCTTTGTGATTGGTCCTATATGTGACCGATACGTCGGCTCTGGGGCATCAATAAAGATATAGGAATAATTGAAATAATTGCTCATTGGACATCCAAAAAGCTACCTCTACATATTATCAGCTCTTCACCTCCGCCAAATATATTCTATATTCGGATGGCCAACCCCCTTTCTTCATCTATACTATTATAATATAATAGTTATATTATAAAAGACAAAGTCTGTCAGTCTATTTGTAACGCTTAAACTACTGAACCAATTTTCATCGAGTTTTTTTTAATGGGTACGTAGAGAATTTTCCGGGGGTGGTTTTAGGCTAGCATTATTTCAAATTAGATGTAGGGAACCCCAACTTATCAGGGGGGTACAAATCTCCCTTATTAAAGCACTGGAAAACAGGTTCTAATTAGTGGCGGACTTGGGCTTGCGCCTTGGGCGGCAGCCTTAGGTCCCGTTTGATGCTCCGTCCTTTTGATTAACTGAATCTGGGGCGTATATAGACATTTTTTTCGGGAGGAGGTCCGAACTCAAAGATTTTTTTTCCCCTGCCGTTTACCTTTTTTTTTTAGGAAGACGAAATTTTTCCGCCCTGGGAAAAATTTGGTTTTTGCGGAAGGAAAATTTTTTCCGCTCTGCGAAAATTTTTTCTTTTGCGGAACTAAATTTTTTCGACCTTGTAAATCATTTTACCTTTTTTCTTTTGCGGAACCTTAAGTTTTCCGCCCTGCGAAAGATTTACTTTTTTGCGGAACTAAATTTTTTCGCCCTGCTGAAAATTTTTTCTCTGAGCATGTAAATAAATCATTTTACCTATTTTTTTTAGGGACACGAAATTTTTTCCGTCCTGCCAAAAATTTTTTTTTTTTGCGGAACTTTATTTTTTTCGCCGCCCCTTAAATCGTGCCGCCCGAGGCCCGGGCCTCACGGGCGTAGGCGGAAATCTATCACTGGTTCTAATTCGCTTTACGAAAAATATATTCGTCAAATCTTTAAAATGAAAAATAAAAACTCTTCCTCTCCCTAAAATTCGACATTTCAAAAGGTTTTTTCCGCTCTAAAATTATTATTTTTTCTTATTTTTCGCTCTATTTTAATAAAATTTAAAATGACGCTTCTCTAGGGTGTAAATAATTGAAAAATCGTATTTCAGGCCTCATCCGCCCCCCCCCCCCCCCCCCCCATTTTTTTTTTTTTTTTTTTTTTACAATGTTAGTCATATTCCGAGACGCCGCCATTCCTTATATTAATATATTTATTAATGAAAAACAAATTAAATTTAGGCATCAAGTGGAATATTAATAAATTATATTAATAATACATTAAATATACTGTATAAAAGGCATACAAAAATGTGATTTAAGCAAATTACCTGAGCTGATAAGCCTTGAGGAGTAGTGTGTGATTTTATTACTCTAAAATTCTACAAGATTATCTACAACAATTACAACACTTGCCAACAACTGGCTCTGGGCGGATGGAGCAACATTGGCAATAGCGAGCGATTTCAGTGAGTTCCTATGACGACATGCAACAAACAAATGTCCAAGTACAGATATCAAAGTAAAATAAATATCTGAATTGTGAAAGTGGAGGGGGTACGACGATGTCGTTCGATTGACCGCTTTTCCCTAGCGCATGTCATGATGTTCTCCCACCACCTCTTGACCTGATCGTTTATCATTTAGGTCGAAATTGAAAAAAAAAAAAAAAAATTAATTAAACAATTAATGGCCTATAAAAAAAATATGTAATTAGGGAGTCTAAACTCCTCCGAAAAATTATAAATAAAGAGGAAAACATGATGTTAAAATTTTAAATGTTTTTTTGCCCTCTCGGCTGCTGAGGCTATTTAGAGTGATATAAATTTAATTAATTTATTTTATATATACTGATTACTGCAGTTCAACACGTTGATTTCTCAAAGTCACCCACTCGATTTTTCGCCGCGCTTGGCATTGCTTAACTACAATGATTGGAGTTATTTATGCTCTAAACCGATGCCAGGCCCCTCTGGCGCAACCAGAGGGGGGGGGGGGGTTAGGGTTTTAACCCCCCCCCCCAGGAGAGAAAAGAAATTTAAAATATATATTACAAATAGAAAAGATATATAATCTTTCTTTTTATTTGAAAATAATAATAATAATAATAATAATTTCTTAAAGTATAACTTACTGAAAAAAAAATTAACGAAAAAATTTTGGTTCCGCGGGCGGCAAAAATTTTTCGTCTCTAAAAAAAAGGTCAAATATTTCCACGGGCGGGCGGGAAAAAAATTTTCCACAGGGCGGAAAATTTGGTTCCGCGAAATAAATTGTTCGCGAAATTTGGTTCCGCGAAAAAAAAAATTTTTCACAGAAAAATTTTTTGAGATCAGGCCCCCCTCTCGAAAAAATTTCTATATACGCCCCTGGCTAAAAGGGCAAATAAAGAAAAAAAGGCGAAGGTCCGATGCCGGCGCGCCCGAGCAAGTTGTAGGGGCGTCTAGGCGCTCCGTCCGCCAATGTGGGGCGGCGCGGCTAGTCTAACCACCTCCCCCCAGGAGCAAATCCTGGTTGCGCCACTGCCAGGTCCTTAAATACTAATAGAAATTTTATATTCTTTAAACTTTATACATTTGGGAGGGGGGAATTACCTCTCGGACAATCCGAACCTTTCCGCCTCACCACCAAATAAGTTTTCTAAGGTTCTGGTATGTATGAATGTGTATACGTGTAAACCCTCCCCCCTTCTCTGGTTGTTATCTATTAATAAAAAAAAAAAACATGCTACAGTAGATATATTGAGAATAGTTCAGAAAGAGAGCATTCGCCAAATAGGGGCGGGGTATAAAAGGCCTCAGATGCTGAAAAAGACCTTAAACAAATAAAAAAAAAAATTACCGCTATTAATAATTTAGTTGCGGTAGTTAATTTATAATAATAATAATAATAGTAAATTCCTTCTTTTTGCAGAAAAGCGACTACTAAATGGCTTTATTTCACTGAGAATGCAGATGGAAACGACGGCGAGACAAAGGCCTTCATTTGGTAAGTCGAAATCGTCTCAAAATCCTTTTATTTATGCCCCTAAAAGTCTCATGACCAGTGGCGTCATTTGGGGGGGGGGGGGGCAGGGGGGCATTTGCCCCCCTCCCCAAGGGCTCTGATTTTTATAAAATTTTATATTATTCTAAATAAAATACTCCAAAATACATCTACGAGTATAAAAACTGTACAAAATTAAACAATTAATTAAATTAAATATGTTTTGGCCAAATTTGAGTACCCATTTGTGAGTAAATTTTAAGAAAAAAAAATGTTTGCCCCCCCCCCCCAAGAAAAAGTTGAAATGACGCCACTGTTCATGACAAATACAGTAGAGAGAAAAGGATTTTTATCCAAATAAGTTAATAAATTTTAAGTGGTTTTTATTAGAAATTCAAAAAACTATTCAGATATCTTTTCAAATAAAAGGCCTATATAATAATTATAATAAACTTCATCAAGAGGGGGAAAGTCGAGTAAGATGACGAAGTTAAATTAAATTTTTCGTGATCTTAATCTTTGGTAAATTTTGGTCATCGTTACGATAAAAATTTTTCTAAAACTCTAGTTTAAAAAAATAACTTATTTCCAATAAGATTTTTCGACAATTTTATTTCTCAAGATAAATAAAAAAGAAAAAAAAAAAAAAAAAAATTGAATTGTAGCGGTTATTGTAATTTGAAATTTGCACATTATAAATTCTATATATTTTTAATCAAATTATTATTTATTTATTTAAATTAATCATTAAATATTTTTTATGTGAAGAATTATAATTTTTAAATTGTTTTAATTTATTTTTTTTTTCTTTTCGATAATATTTTAATGAGTTATTAAATGCTCTCTGTTTTCCCAGTTAGAGTGCCTCGTCTCTTTTTCTCGACTTCGCCATCTTGCCTCTCTTGACAGCTCCGACCGGCTCATGCATGCATCGTCAAATATTTAATATTTTACCTTATTTATTTCCACTTTAGAAGGTGAGTGATTTATTTAAATGTTTATTTAATTTGATCAGATTGAAAATTTTCATTGAATTCATTAATTAGAATAATATTATTAGCTTAACCTCGTGAGTAAAGTGTCTGTCAGTGATTGATTCTCACCAAATTTTTAATAATTTTATTCTTTAAAACGTCGAATTCATTTTAATTTTCATTTATATATTTATTAAATAATTTGTTTTATTTAATTCATTCGCTGTTTTCTTCAAGTCGACCAAAATTTCTGCTTTTCATAATATTTTCATAACAGTCAAAATTTTATTTTTTCTAATTAAAATAATTATCAGCTCTATTTTAAATACATTTCTTATTCTAATTAACATATGATATTATTATATAATAAATTATTTATATTCTAATACGCTTGAAACTTAAATGATATTTTCACAATTTAATAAAATTTCATTACTTGCTTATGAATTAATCAAGACACAATTATTTTATAATATATAAATCAATGAAAGATTTTTATTTATTATTTAATATACCGGTAATAATTTTCTTTTTTATTTTAGATATGAACTCGAACAAGCCATCTAACCTGATTTCTGGACCTTTGGAAGAAAACAACAAAATGCCTAATCATCATATATATATATATGAGGTAATTAATTTTCTTATTTATTTTCAAATTAACTATCGTTCATATTTTCAATTGGAAGAAATTATTAAATATTTTTCTTTTTAATTTCAGCTAGAATATTGAAAGAGTTTCGCCATCTGATCTGATTTCGTTCCCCAGAGAAAGGCAATAACAAAACATAAGCCCAAAATTTTATAATGTATATATATATATATATTATTGATGGGTGTGTAATGAATGAAAATAAATTCCACGATCTATTTTTAAGAAGAACGGAAAACATTCTGCAGTTCTCAACAAATTTAACAATAAAATCAAGGCAAGTTCCAAATCAAAATATTCATCACTCTAAGTATCCATAAGTAAAATCACTAATAATATTGATTCTATTAATAATCTAGTATTTTTCTTTTATGTTTTTTTCCCATTGAAATCTAAAGAATACTCGTAGTTAAAAAAAACATAATTGAATAAATTTATTAATTTACATTTTCTTAAATGTTAAATTTAATCCTCTTTATTATAATGTTCATTTTTTTAATTATATTTATTTTTCGAACTTAAAGAATTAATTCTTATCCTTCTGCTATTCTTAAGTTTAAATTATAATGATACTTTTTCTTTTATTTTCAGATTGTTATCTACTTGGGCCTCTTTGAAGAGATTTCCTCATTGCTGCTCTGACGTCTGTTCTTTAGAATATATAATTTCTTTCTTTAATCAAACAAAACAAGATGAATGCTTGAAGACTATAGAATTGTGTTGACCCAGAGCCTAAATATGATTGGAAATCATTTAAGATACTATTAATAAAATTGTCGAAGCTCCAGTCATCTTATTTATCGTTAAAGAAGAGATGACTCAACGGCCTCTTAATGATAAGTGACCGTAGGAAGACAGAGAAGTCTCATCGACTGATTGCCTCCGAAATACCTGAGCCAAATGGCCATTGGACATGGAAAGGATTTGCCGCCTCTGGTCTTTGACTAACAAGAGGGAAGTTGAGGAAGGAGGGAGTGAGTTAAAGACAACCAACCGAAAGCCCATTCAAATCTACATTAAAAAAGTGAGTATAAAAAAACTACAAAAGAAAATGGAAATAACCAGCAAGTTTTCATCTCGTTAACTTATTTGGCAGATATTTTTATTTAATTACAATCCACTTTCAAAAAAACAAAATTTTTAGCAAAATCCATAAGCGTAACTTTATTTAATTTTGAGTTTTGATGGAGTGAAGCCTTAGTCTTTGGATGTTCAAAATACTGTATTAGGGAAAATTTAAATGAGAGGATGAAAACTTGCTGGCATTTTTTCCAATTTACTAATAGTAAATAAAAAAGAATAGTCATTATTTAAAAATAAATGAGGTGTTTTAGTATTTACCAGAAATTAAATTATAAAACTTACATAGAAAATTACTTTTTAATCATGATCAAAATTAAAAGATGACATTATTTTTTTAATATATGTATATATATAAATTTTGGCCATAGAAATGCTCTGAATATATATATATATATATATATATACAGTACGTTAAGGTAATTTAGTTCCACTTGGTTTTTTGATCATAACGCCCATATTACTGTACCAATCGGGATGAAATTTTTGCAGATATCTTATTTATCGTTGAAGAAGAGATGACTCAACGGCCTCTTAGTGTTTAGTGACCATGGGAAGACAGAGAAGTCTCAGCTGATTGCCTCCGAAATACCTGAGCCAAATGGCCATAGGACATCGAATGGAATGGCCGCCTCTGGTCTTTGACGAACAAGATGGAAGTTGAGGAAGGAGTGAGATAAGAAAAACAACCGAAAGCCCACTCAATGGAACTACATCAAAAAAGTGAGTATATAAAATCTACACAAAAGAAATTGGGGAAATAACCACCAGGTTTTCATTTCGTTAATTGATTCTAACAGCCTAATACTAATCATTATCAAAACAATAATCAAATTTTGTAAAAATTTTTAATAAATGGAAAAGCTTTTTTTTTCATTCAGGATTTTACTATCATTCTGCTATTTTAGGAAAATTTAAATGAGGGGATGAAAACTTGCTGGTATTTTTTCCAATTTTCTTAGTAAATAAAAAAGAATAGCCTTTTAGAATCTATCTAAAAATAAATTTTAATATATATATAATATATATATGAAAATTATAATGTGATTTTTTAATTTTATCAACTTCCCCTGAAAATTGTATATTTAATCTTTATGTTTTGCTGTACAGGGGTATGTCAGGATGTGATTATTAAAATAATTCATTTATTATTAATGAGATGACATCTTATAATACTTTTATTTTAATATTTTTAAATATGCATTCATATCATTGGATACCGATGATATCCTTTCAAGAGTTGTTAACGTTAGCCATTTCTCTCCCCCAAAGTTTTCTCTCCGATTTTTTTCTTGAATTCGTTCTCGCTCATTTCCCCCTCTGAAACAAAAATTAATTTTTGTCATCGGCCCAGCTGTCATTTTGCCTAATGTTGTTACTTAAAAAAATGGATATTTTAATTGAATATTAAAAATATTTTCCTATTTGTTATCTCACTTTGACTTCATTTTTAATAAATTAATGAATTATTTATTTTAATTATGACTGCTCGATCAGAGAGCGTCTTTGTTCCGGTATCATCATGAACCTGACATGGAACACATCTACCTTCGATGCGCCCTTCGATTTTTTGACCAAAATTTTCAATTTCGATTTTAAATATTACAAATATAGTAAAGAATACGATATACCTTTTTCTCCAAATTTATTAAATATATTCACATTTGCAAATGTTACATTCATTGCCCTTAAAATAAATGAGAAGGGTGAATAAATAAATCCAGAGCGCTGATATTCAGGCAATTTATTCAGATTAAATCCCTCCGCTATAGGTCAACGTTTCGGGGCTCAAACGGCTCCTTCCTCAAATCACCATTCTTCGTTCGGCACCATTGCCTTTTAGCACATCTGTGTTCTGTAGAAAAACTAACCACATCTTTCATTTATGACTAAATTGAGGGCGAATTGTTTTCTCGACACCGCATGGTCCTGAAAAAGGAGCCGTTTGAGCCCCGAAACGTTGACCTATAGCGGAGGGATTTAATCCGAATAAATTGCCTGAATATCAGCTCTGGATTTATTTATTCACCCTTCTCAATAATATCCACCAGGCTGCCCCTACCTTCATCATCATAATATAAATCTTTTTTGTCATCCATGCAATTTACCTTTTGCTGTTCTTCGAGCCTAACTCATCAAAATATTATTCAAGTTTTCTAGGGAAGGGATTTAGGCTTAAAAAAAAACTTGAATACAGCCGCAGTGCCACCGTCTCTACTGTTGGCCGGTAGGTATATATTGAAATAAAATTTTAAAACTTTTTTTCAATTTTTTATTAATAGTGGAGGCTGACTGCTTTGCAAAGTTCAGTTTCGATTTTTATGCAAAGCAGTCAGCCTCCACTATTAATAAAAAATTGAAAAAAGTTTTAAAATTTTATTTCAATATATACCTACCGGCCAACAGTAGAGACGGTGGCACTGCGGCTGTATTCAAGTTTTTATTTTGAAGAAACCTCCGTCCCAGAATCTTCATTAATTAAAAAAAAAACATTTAAAGATTGAATAAGAAATACTTTTTATTAATAATATAATTCTTTAATTTATTTTCAGGATCTCACCTTTAGACAGCATCTAACTTGAAGCAACCTGGAAGAGGCCGTCTGAGAAAATTAGCAAATGGAAATTAAATCATCACTAATATACAGTAAGTAAATAAACTCTGCTATTTGGGTTGAATAAAAAAATATAATATAAATTACAATTAGGAATTTCGCTGGATCATATACACATAGAAGGAACCGGAGAATAAAACCAGCCGTTAATGGACGCCTCTCACATCAATTTAATTCGTAAATATCTCGACCGGCATCACGCCTGGTCATCATCAGTACAAAAAAAATGATTTTTCGGAGGGCCCGTGTCAACCAATATGTTAAAAATAATTTCTAATTCAGAGAAGCGGGGGACTAGTGTCAGCATGAGCGAAGGTTCGAATTAAATACGAATTAATAAAAATAAATTAAATACGAATTAAATTGATGTGAGAGGCGTCCATTAACGGCTGGTTTTATTCTCCGGTTCCTTCTATGTGTATATAATATAAATGTTTATTGAATATTTAGATATTAACATGTTAGAGTAGATATATAATTAATTATTTTCATTCTGTTTCAGATCTTCATCTTTCCCCTGGCAACAAGTCAAATTCAGCTAAAATATTAATGCGAGTTTACATCAAATAGAAGCCAAGTGCCAACATCTATAGAATGTAAGTATATCGACAAGGAATAATAAAATACATGTCATATTAAACCTTGTGTTAAATTTTAAACGAGAATGAATCTGGGGAAAAATAATTAAAAACTATATACTAACACGTATTAGAACTTAGGAAGTCCCTTCAGAGGAATAGTTTGAAATATATATATCGCTTGTTTTCGATTTTCTCAAAATTCTCTCTAACGATTTTGATTAAAATTCAAAAATCAATTATTTTGTAATTTTGATTTATTTCGTTCATTCTTAATCAGGAAATGATAAATAACAGTTTTACTGTTTAAAACATTTTCTTAAATTTCTTTTTCAGAAAAAGAGGTATGGTGAAAAAGGAATTTCAATAATCAGGACTACGCCATTATTACTATTAATTTTCTTAAATGTTAAATTTAATCCTCTTTATTATAATGTTGATTTTTTTAATTATATTTATTTTTGAACTTAATTCTTCTCCTTTTGTTATTCTAAAGTTTAAATTATAATGATATTTTTTCTTTTATTTTCAGATTGTTATCTACTTGGGCCTCTTTGAAGAGATTTCCTCATTGCTGCTCTGACGTCTGTTCTTTAGAATATATAATTTTTTTCTTTATTCAAACAAAACAAGATGAATGCTTGAAGACTCTAGGATTGTGTTGACCCAGAGCCTAAATATGATTGGAAATCATTTAAGATACTATTAATAAAATTGTCGAAAGTCCTAAATACCTGAGCCTGGACACTGGTCATCGAATGGAAAGTGAGTATAAAAAAATTACACAAAAGAAATTGGGGAAACAACCAGCAGGTTTCCATCTCGTTAATTGATTTAGCAGATACAGTAGTTCTAACAATCTATTACTAATCATAATTTTCTAGTCTTTTGTAACAATTTTTCATGAGTGGAAAGGTTTTTTTCATTCAGGATTTTAATATCATTCTGCTACTTTTCTTTGCTATTTTAAATATTTTTCATTACCATCCAATTTAAAAAAAAAAAAAAAAATTTAACAAAAGTCATAAGCGTAACTTTATTTTATTTTGAGTTTTGATGGAGTGAAGCCTTAGGCTGTGGATGTTCAAAATACTGTAATAGGAAAATTTAAATGAAGGGATGAAAACTTGCTGGTATTTTTTTCCAATTTACTTGCTAAATAAAAAAGAATATCTAAAATTTAATGAGGTCTTTTAGTATTTACCAGAAATTAAATTATAAAACTTACAAAGAAAATAGATTTTATTAATGATTAAAATTAAAAGATGACATTATTTATTTAATATATATATATATATTTTGGCCATAGAAATGCTCTGATATATATATATATATATATATATATATATATATATAGAATGGAAAAGAACAAGTAAAACAAAATTTATTTGTCCATCTTCAGTCCTCGCTACAAAAATATACAAATTTTAAATAAACAACACAGTTGCGAAATTCAATTACAATGGATCTTACTTGGCTTATAAATTAATTAGGCACAAAGTTGTCATTGTTGTTTTGGCACGAATTTGTGCGCATGTATATTTTTATAAAAATAGGCGAGTGTCAATGTTTCGTGAGTGTCTATAAGATAATGAAATTATTTCTTTTTAATACTAATATAAATTCAAATCGTTTGTATTATCTTTTTCTACTAAATTCACATTAAAAATAGTTTTATTTTTATTTTGATTAGATTTCATTTTTTTCTTTTTTTCTATTTTTTTTATTAATTATTAATATATACAACTCTTATAGGATTACTCTGTTTAATATCATCATTGACATATTCCGACAATATTATAAATATTTTAAGTGATTTAAAAATTAAAAAATTCAAAGATTCGTTTTGGTTGTCTCACAGGGTTGAGATTTCGTTGATGGCATTATTAATGAAGAATACAAAATAAAATTACATTTTAGTTTTTAAATTTTAACATGTTACAAAGGAGAGAAAATGAGTCAATATTTCGGAGGTCGAAAAAGGGTATTTTATTTTATTTTGTATTCTTCATTAATAATGCCATCAACGAAATCTCAACCCTGTGAGACAACCAAAACGAATCTTTGAATTTTTTAATTTTTAAATCACTTAAAATATTTATAATATTGTCGGAATATGTCAATGATGATATTAAACTTAGA
The DNA here is from genome assembly GCA_023213315.1 of Euborellia annulipes. Lineage (NCBI taxonomy): Eukaryota > Metazoa > Arthropoda > Insecta > Dermaptera > Anisolabididae > Euborellia > Euborellia annulipes. Next base: position 65,311 of record JAKCPI010031179.1, read on the forward strand.
GTAATCCTATAAGAGTTGTATATATTAATAATTAATAAAAAAAATAGAAAAAAAAGAAAAAAATGAAATCTAATCAAAATAAAAATAAAACTATTTTTGATGTGAATTTAGTAGAAAAAGATAATACAAACGATTTGAATTTATATTAGTATTAAAAAGAAATAATTTCATTATTTTATAGACACTCACGAAACATTGACACTCGCCTATTTTTATAAAAATATACATGCGCACAAATTCGTGCCAAAACAACAATGACAACTTTGTGCCTAATTAATTTATAAGCCAAGTAAGATCCATTGTAATTGAATTTCGCAACTGTGTTGTTTATTTAAAATTTGTATATTTTTGTAGCGAGGACTGAAGATGGACAAATAAATTTTGTCCGAAACGTCTCCTTTTTCGGCATTTAGCATCCAAAGGCTCTCTTCATTCATTTGCTGCACCTGTACTTGTTCTTTTCCATTCCATAACATCAACAGCAACTTCTCTTCGAATTATATATATATATATATTAGGGTGTCCCTTATTTTTCGATTTTTATTTTTTTTTTGGTTATATCCTCTAATTTTTTTTACTTATATTATAAAACACTCGTAAATAAAATTTGACCCCATTTGGAGTTCATTTACCTCCCCCGACCGTCTTGGGCGGGATTTTGAAAATTTTTATTTTTTTGCGTATACGTTCTCATTTTGTTTATTACATTAAAAAATACCCACAAATCAAATTTTACGTCAATCGGAGTTCATTTAGCCCCCCGACCCCCTGTGAAAAAATTTCGAAATTTTTTTTTTCTCGGATAGGTTATAATTTTGTTGATTCTATTAAAAAACACTCGCAAAATAAATTTTACATCATTGAAAGTTCATTAACTACCCCCTACCCCCCTTGAAACATGCCCAGTTAGGTGAGAGAGTATTGGCGCGCTCCCGCGGCGACTTCCTATCTTTAATATGCAATTATTTAATTTTGTTGAAATAATTTGATTAGAAAATAATAAAACAAGAAATTAAATACCAATATTTACTTAAAAGTACCAAAAACTAATAAATTTTGTTGATATTTCCTTTTGTTTCGTAATCTTGTAATGCTTTCAGAAAGCTAAAATCTTGAAAACTTAACTTTACTGCCGAAATACATTGAATCCATAGCTTAACATACGTCGTTGTCATAAAGAAACAGATATCTGGTAGTCCTTGTTTGTCTGGGTTGCTCAATCTAACCCTAAATTTCCTCCAAATATAATTTAACTCAAGAAGAGGTCTTTTTCTTTACTGGGTATATCGCTTTTGGATGATAAAATTGACAAACAAAAACGAAGATAAATAAGAAATTATACATATAATGTATAAGATATTATATACATCACGTGATTCTGAATGATCTCAAATAACCGAATACCGTGCTGTGGTCCAGCGGTTAGGGCACACTGAATATAAATCAGTGGATTCGTGGTTCTACTCCGGGCGGCACCCTATCGTTTGTTGGATATTTGAATTAATAAATATTAAATTGTAAAAACGAAGATGGTAATTAATTTAAAGAAGAAAAGTCGAGAGGATTTTGTAAAAAGATTATGCTCCATTGAAGGTAGAACGACACCCTTTTTGAAGAGAATCCTCTCTCGTGGCAGATTTAGAAGTCAAAAGACCAGTTCTTTCTCTAAAAGCTGTGAATGATACAGCTGAATGGGCTGTAATGCTAATAGAAAACTTTCATAATAATCGTTGAGGGAGACCAAAAGTCATTCCTTCAACGTTGTGAGCTGGAGCAGAAAGGAGGCATTTTTATCCCGACTGTAAAAAAAAAGGAAATATCAACAAAATTTATTACTTTTTGGTACTTTTAAGTAAATATTGGTATTTAATTTCTTGTTTTATTATTTTCTAATCAAATTATTTCAACAAAATTAAATAATTGCATATTAAAGATAGGAAGTCGCCGCGGGAGCGCGCCAATACTCTCTCACCTAACTGGGCATGTTTCAAGGGGGGTAGGGGGTAGTTAATGAACTTTCAATGATGTAAAATTTATTTTGCGAGTGTTTTTTAATAGAATCAACAAAATTATAACCTATCCGAGAAAAAAAAAATTTCGAAATTTTTTCACAGGGGGGTCGGGGGGGCTAAATGAACTCCGATTGACGTAAAATTTGATTTGTGGGTATTTTTTAATATAATAAACAAAATGAGAACGTATACGCAAAAAAATAAAAATTTTCAAAATCCCGCCCAAGACGGTCGGGGGAGGTAAATGAACTCCAAATGGGGTCAAATTTTATTTACGAGTGTTTTATAATATAAGTAAAAAAATTAGAGGGTATAACCAAAAAAAAAATAAAAATCGAAAAATAAGGGACACCCTAATATATATATATATATATATATATACAGTACGTTAAGGTAATTTAGTTCCACTTGGTTTTTTGATCATAACGCCCATATTACTGTACCAATCGGGATGAAATTTTTTTTTGCAGATATCTTATGGATCGTTGAAGAAGAGACTCAACGGCCTCTTAGTGTTTAGTGACCGTAGGAAGACAGAGAAGCGGTTGATTGCCTTCGAATTACCTGAGCCAAATGACCATTGGACATCGAATGGATTTGCCGCCTCTGGTCTTTGACTAACAAGAGGGAATTTGATGAAGGAGTAAGATAAGAAAAACAACCGAAAGCCCACTTAACGAAACTCCATCAAAAAGTGAGTATAAAAAAACTACAAAAGAAATTGGGGAAATAACCAGCAAGTTTCCATCTCGAAAATTGATTCAGCAGATACAGTAGTTCTAACAACCTAAAACTAATCACTACTCTTTTGTAAAAATTTTTAATGAATGGAAAGGCTTTTTTTTACAACGCTTTTTTCATTCAGGATTTTACTATAATTCTGCTACTTTTCTTTGCTATTTTAAACATTTTTATTTCATTACCATCCACTTAAAAAAAAAAAAAATTTTAACAAAATTCATAAGCGTAACTTTATTTTATTTTGAGATTGTATGGAGTGAATGAAGCCTTAGCGTTTGGATGTTCAAAATACTGTATTAGGAAAATTTAAATGAGGGGATGAAAACTTGCTGGCATTTTTTCCAATTTACTTGGTAAATTAAAAAGAAAATCTAAAAATTAATGAGGTCTTTTAGTATTAAACAGAAATTCAATTATAAAACTTACAGAGAAAGTAGATTTTATTCATGAATAAAATTAAAAGATCACATTATTTTTACTTTCTCTTATTTTAATATATATATATATATATATATATTCTGGCCATAGAAATGCTCTGATATATATATATATATATATACAGTACGTTAAGGTGATTTATTTTCACTTGGTATTTTGATCATAACTCCCATATTACTGTACTGATCGGGATGTAATATTTTTTGCAGATATATAATACTCTTTTATGTTTATCAACAGAACCTCCCTTCGATATTTCGCATTTTAAAAAGGTTATAATGAAAAAATTGGAAATTGACTGTTTAAAGTGCTAAGGTGATTTAGTTCCACTTTAAAACTTTGTTTATTTATTTTTCAACAATAATATTTTAACAACTCTAATATTTAATGGTCGGTCATTCAGTCACTCTTAATCTATAAATTAATTCATTTTGGAAGCCAAATATGCCGCTGCGACAGGATTCGTTCCCAAGACATGTGAATAGCGATTTTCCGCTGGTCAACAGTGGAGAACTGTCGGCAATCGAGGAAATGATCGCGGATGAGCTGCTTCTAGAGGTTCTTAATGAGAATGAGATCGGTCGAGTATGGAGGCCATTCCAAACTGGATATTTTGACTTGAAAGCCACTTCTTTGTGTTTGCGGACGCGTGAACCTATGCATTATTATAAAGAAAAGTTAAATTAACAGATGAATGCAGTTCAAATGTGACAATAAATTGCTCCTGAAACTATGAACGAGGTCCCTATGCGAGCTGATTATCAGCGTCGTCGTGCTGATGCCCGTCAAACATGGAGTCATGAGTGGCTTACGATATGTATTGGGTTTATTAGTAAATTTAAAACAAAATGTTTTTTACTTTATAGATTTTTAATCTGTCAAAAAGAAATTTAATTTGAACGGTCCAGAGGGCCTGGCACGATCTTCGAAACAAATTGCATAATTTTTTCTAATTGCAAGTTCGGCTGCCTCATTCATGATTTTGCCAGCATTCTCAGCGTGGATGGGAGAATTAATTCAATTGAATATCAAAATATTCTTACAGGCAATTTATTGTCATATTTGAACCGCTTTCATTCTGTTAAAAAGCCAATTTTCAATTTTTCCATTATAACCTTTTTGAAATGCAACATATCGAAGGGAGGTTCTGTTAATAAACATAAAAGCGTATTATATATCTGCAAAAAAAATTTCATCCCGATCGGTACAGTAATTTGGGAGTTATGATCAAAAAACCAAGTTGGAACTAATTCACCTTAATGCACTGTATATCATTATGTTTGGCTTTACAGGGGATCAGGATGTGATTATTAAAATAATTCATTTATTTTTATATTAATGAGATGACATCTTATAATTCTTTTATTTTAATATTTTGAAATATGCCTTTATAGCTATCATTGGATCCCGATGAGATCCTTTCGAGAATTGCTAACGTTAGCCATTTCTCTCGCCCAAATACAAACCTTATTTTCCAAAGTGTTTTTTCTTGAATTCTTTATCGAATTTTCGACATGAATCAAATATTTTCACTATATATATATATATATATATATATATACATACGTATATAGATAATAGAAAGTAAAAATATTTGACTATATGTTATCTCATTTTGACTTCATTTTTAATATTATAAATAAATGAATTATTTATTTTAATTATGACTTATGAGAGTCTTTGTTCCTGCATCATCGACGACCTGACATGGAACACATAAACCCTGTGCCCTTCGATTTTAGACCCCAATTATTTATATGACCAATTTCGATTTTCAATTATTATAAATATAAAAAAGAATACCGTAGACTTATTTTTACCCAAATTTATTAAATAATAAATATTTTTTTCTTTTTAATAATATAATATTTTAATTTGTTTTCAGGGCCTCTCCTTTCGACAGAATCCAACTTACAGCCTGGGAAAAATAGAAAAATGGAAATTAAATCATCAATAATTATACAGTAAGTAAATAAACTATGCTTTTTCGATTGAATAATAAAATATATATATATATCTTAAAATTTTATTTAATATTTAGATATTGTTATGTTTAAATGAATATATAATTAATTATTTTTATTTTGTTTCAGATCTTCACCTTTGTTCTGGTGTAAGTCGAAGTCAGCTAAAATATTCACCCTAATTTTCATCAAATAGAAGCCAAGTGCCAACACCTACAGGATGTAAGTATAGCAACAAGGAATAAAAAATCCTTTTATATTATGTATAGATTTATTATGAAAAAATAATTAAAAACTATATATGGTGTACTCGTCAAAAACTGAATTAAGTAGAAAATAAACAAGCGGATTGATTGGTTAATTTATTTAGCAAATATTTCGGATTGCATAACGCATTCCACCTTCAGTGTTTCAAATAATATAAATGTGGAGCTTGATTGTAAATGATAAAATATGATTTGAGAAGTGATTCTGTTTATGGTGAGGGTAAGTCACTGAGAAAAAATTTAATTTTTTTATACGATACAAACATACTACAAAATATATATACTTAATCATCAAAAAGTTATCCTCACCATACATGTATAGAATGAAAGAATCATATTTTATTATTATCATGCACTGTCCACTTTTATTTAATTTGAGGCTCTGAATATGGAATGCTTTAAGCCAGTGCTTCCCAAAGTGGTCTATATCGACCCCCTGGGGTACATGTGATATTTTAATATAATATAGAACTAAAATAAATTACAGTATGATTTGGTTAAATGAATATTTTATTGGAAATAAAAAATTTTTAATTGTTTTAATTCTTTGTTCTAGGATCTCTATCAAATAAGGAATTCGTAATCACAAGGAATGGATAAATCGTGAGAAAAGCAGCTGCAAAAAAATAGGTAAAATCTACGTTTTAATTTTCACTTTAATCCAATTTCTTAACACCATTTTAAGAATCTCTGTTTTCAAAAGTTTTCTTATCATTACTATATGGACCCTGTTACGCATTAGTGTGTCAAGCGCCAGCTGTCGAGTTTTGAGAAAATTAACATTAAAGTTTTTTGTTTTCATTGGATTATATATAATTTTTTTTGTCAATTGTGCAAGTAACATTAAATATAAATTTTTTTAGGACATAGTTCATAAAAAATACTATTAATTATAGCATTTGAAACAATATTCCGTGCTTAACCGCTTGACACACTAATGCATAACAGGGTCCATATATATATATCGGCCTATATATAATACTTCGATAATATCTTATAAACTGAAAATTTAATTATTCTCATTTAATTTAATAATAAATATACTTTAATAGTAAAAGAATGCAATAAATACTTAATTTAAAATTATTTTTCTCTATCACGGTTACAGCATTAGACTATGAAATATTTAAAAAGATCTATTAGTTGGCAAATCAACCTTATTCAATCATTTTCTATATTAATTACTAATAAAATACTTTTTATATAGAAAAAAAATCGAATGAAAAGACATTTAAAATATTATGTGTCTCTAATCATATCTAATAGATTTTTTCTACTTTTTCAGGCTCAAAAGGCCAAACGTAGTGACCGGGAATGAAAACTTCGCTGCATCATTTGATTCCATTCAAAAAAACAACAACAGGCTGATCGTGCAAGAATATCTAATGAAAAAGGAAACAGCGCGTCTTTTTCTAACACTTCTTAATTTGTTGTAAGTAGTTAAACGAGTAATGTATCATTATATATTTGTCTGTAAGCACATCAGTTCTCGAAAACGGCTCTAACCATTTTTTTTTTTTTTTCAAATTTTAAATAAATACTATTTTCGGTACGAAAATGAAATTACGCTATGTCTCATCTTTGGGAAAATTCGGGTACTAGTAGTTTTTCCAATTTTCTCGAAATTTTCTTTAAAAATTTCTTTGAAATTTTAAATATTTACTATTTCCGGGATACTATACAGATTCCGTTTGATCTGTCTTTGAGAAACCTCGGGTACTAATACTTTACTGATGTACTTTTTTAGTTTTTTCCAATTTTATATAAAAAATAACACCGAGCTC